>JASAOB010002877.1:2984-139382 GCA_030849825.1 Herpetomonas tarakana
CCCCCCTCCCCCCCTCTTTACTGCATTCTGTGGTCTTGACGCCGTAGTACCAATCCCACCGTAACTATCCCTCTCTCTCTCTCTCCGCTTCCTATACACGGGTCATGCGAGCCGCCCTCACAGGCAACAGGCGCAGCACTGAGGCTCAAGATAGTTCACCAGTGTCCTACCTCGCGCGACACCGTCGGCTGAGCTGCCACGTCCTTCCTGCCGCACCCACGCACGCGGGAGCCCCTCGACAACATGCACGGCCTATCTGCTGCCCCCTTCCTCTTGTCCCCTTGTCGCTGTCGTCGCGGTGTGCTCACCAGCGGCTCCTTGTGCCGTTGCTGGTGATGCTCGTGCTATGCCACTGCACCACCTTCGTCGAAGCGGCCGCACCCCTTGCACTCCTTCCCTCATCCGCGACCACGCACACGCTCGCGCGTGGACAAGCAGTCGAGCCTGCAGCCATCGTCGCTGCGGAGGAGATGGGGACGGTCGGCCTGCTGCCCATCCGTGGCTATCCTTTGCTCTGGCAGGCCATCCTAGGGGAGTCGACCTCGCTCTACACGCTGTTTCGTCCAATGGAGGACGACCTGCAGCTCGCGCTCGACGCCTCCGCGACAGCCTACACCGTGCGCCTGGTCGGCAGCATCGCGTTCGCCAACGCGACAGGACTCTTCGTGAATTACTTCGTCAAGAACACGGCACCAACACTGTCCTCGTCGTCGTTCCTCTTTGTTGGCAGCGGCGCAGATGGGCTGCAGGCACAGCAGGCAGACCCCCTCAGTGCGGAGGCGATCCACCGCATTTTGCTCAGCTCGCCCCTTGACCTGTTTAACGGGGCGTTCTCTGCGGCAGCTACCAACACCGGGGTGAACCGCGTGTACATTGCCGCTCTACCCAGGCCCATTCTCCCCGGGAGCGAGCCGGAGGGACCCCTTGACGACGTGACAAATGACACCTCCACCGACGGCGGTGCAGCCGTTGTCGTGCAGAACGTCTCCTGTTCCCTTGTCCTGCACTTTGGCGGCTCCTCGTTGACCTGGCAGCACGTGCTCGACTCCGCGTCGTCGGTGCTGTCGGCCGAGCTGCTCGTCGCTGCGACGGATGGCTTGTCGCGCAGCACGTTCGAGACGACCGTGAGTGTTGTGGACATGCGCGTGCAGCAGGACACGAAGAAGAAGATTGACGAGCTGCTTGTGGACGTTGTGGTGGTGCAGGGTGTGACGAACGCGTCTGGGAGCCGCCGCACGTGGGCCCCGCTAGAGGTCGCGTCCATCCTGACGAACTACGCGAACTACAGCTCTGTGTACGACCTGTACGATGGGTTTGCGACGCCGGCGGAGACGGGCGGTGGCGGCGTCTTCCGCGCCGGCACCAGCAGGGACAACAGCGACGGGAATGGCACGGGGACGGGTGAGGAGCGTCCGCCGCGGCGTGCTGGGCAGCTGCTGGCTATTGGGATGGCAGAGAAGTACAGCCTGACATGCACGTCGACGTGCATTGGCATGATTGCGATGGGCACCATTGTTGGCGCCGTCACGCTGATTGTTCTCGCCGTTGGCTTGCTTGCTCTGTGCTGCTGCTATGGCGGCCTGTCCGGCAACAGTACCCACAAAGGAGTTGGTGCTGAGGGGTCGGAGGAAGCACCACCGCCGGCCGGTGAGGAGGAAAGCGCTGTCACTGACGCGGGTGATTATGGCAAGCGGGGTGTGCCGACCGAGGTGTGGACGCCGTCCAACGCTAGCGTCGGGACTGGTGTGGTCGGGGCGGCTCCCGCTCTCATTGCCCATGAAGCAGAATCACCAGCACAGAGCCTCGACACAGCCTTCTTCGCAGAGGCATCCGAGTCGGACGAGAGGGGGTCTGTGGAGGTGGCCAATGGGGACGGCGTCGTTAACGCTGTTGCCGTCCCCTTTTCTTCTACCCGCGATCGGCAGCCGGCAACGACCGGGAAGCCGAAGCGGGAAGAGCCGCCAGCAGAGCAGCGGAGCCCGAGGAGGAGTCGGGGCAGCGGGGACGGTGTTCGCCGCCGTTTGTGGCTGTCACGGTTGATGGCTGCACGGAAATCCAAAAGGACCGACAGCGAGACGGAGGGACCGCATGAACCTCACGAACCGAATCCGCTGGAAGGGGACGGCGCGGCACCGCAGCAATACCCGCAGCAGCCCTTGGAGAATAGTGTAGACAGCGATGCCAGCAGCAGCGTGACCCCCTTGTCGAGCGTGGAGGTGGTAGAGCCGAAGGAAGCCCTCCCCTCGCGGACAAGCGCCAGCCACGGTGAGGATGACAGTAGTGGCGATTGCCATGACGAGCAGGCCAACCCCCCGCTAGCCTTGACACAGACCATCCCGCTGCAACAGTCACAGCAGCCCGAGGATGCGCAACGAGCGACCGCACCCCCGGGCGGCCATCTGGTGCGGCAGGGCAGTCGGACGTGGAGCAGCAGCTCACGCCTGCGTGCGTCACCGAGCTTCCGTCAGCGCGTCGTGGTCTTCGCCGACGAGCCCCGGGAGGACAGCAGCTACCGTGGTGGCCACCCTCCCCAGAACGTCCCCTTCTACCCGATGGATAGAGGCAGTCCGTATGACCCAGGCCGAATGCGCGGCGCTCCCACCCACCCCGCTGCGATGTGGCCGACCCTGGCGAGACCAGCGTCGAGCGAGAACTTTTACGGCAGCGGGTACGACCTCTCTGCACAGTCGGCATGGGCACCACACAGCAACGCGGCGCCGGTGCAGTACACCGCCTCGTACGCCAACTACGGCCCTCACCTCAACGCTGCGTACGATGATCATGGCGACTTCTATGCCGGTGCTGCCGCCGCGCCACAGCCAGCACACGCTGCGGCGTTGCAGGGACAGATGCAGCAGCAGCAACAGCACGTGGAGGGCGATCCGACGATGGTACGACTAGGGAGCTACCATCAGCATCACCAGCAGCAGCAGCGGGCACCGCAGCTCGCTCCCGCGCTGCCATTCACCGACGCCAATCACTCGTTCTCAATAAGCTCTGTAAGCTCTCTGAGTTCCGTTAGCTCCTCCTCTCTCAACTCGCTCGAATGAAGTAGGGTGGACCTGCGTGTGTGTGTGTGTGTGCGCGCGTTCCCCTCCCCCTCATCCTCCTCCTCTCCCTTCATATACCTATCTTTCTTTTGGTCCTATCTGTCTTCCCCCTCCCCCTCCCCGTTCGTTTTGCCCTGTCTATCTTCCTCCGCCCCCATTCTCTCTTTCTCTTTATCCTGTTCACGTCTACTCTTCTTCTTCAGTTACTTGCCCTTCCCCTTCCCCTCCCCCCCTTCCCCCCTTCCTTCCTTCCTACAGAAGAGTGATCTTTATCAGGCAACAACCGGTTCCCTCTGCAACGCAAGTGGAATACCGTCGTCACACGTGCACCCCTTTCCGTCCTTGTATACATAGAGTGCTGCTTCTTTTCACAATACCAAAGGAAATACACAATCGTGCTGCCTTCCCCCCCCCCTCCCCCCCCCCCCCCCCATCTCTCTCTCTCCTTTACGGTTCTCCCCCATACACTAGTAAATGCGACGACTCGCCTCGCTTCCCTCATCCCCCTCCCCTCTGCTCCCTCCCTCACTTTCCCTCTCGTCCCTTCTCTCACCTACTGGAGTGCACCGCGACGCTGACAGACTGGTACAGCCCGCCATAATCGTCCCTGAGCGAAGAAGAAAGCACGAGACGCCAATCGACGAACATATATCTGCAGCGACAGCCCCCTCCCCCCCCTCCCTCTCAGGGAAACGTGAGGGCAGAGGAGCGAGCGTTTATTCGTGTTCGTTTCCTAAGAAAAGAGTAGCTTCGTATGTCTTCCCCGCCCGCCCCCTTTTCGTATTGTCTTTTCTTCTTCTTCGTCTATCTGTTGCCGGGTAAAGAGCACATCTTTACCCTATTCACGACCTTACAGCATGTGGCTCGTATTGTATGGCAGCAGCAGCAGTTATCCCTTCTCCTCTCCCTCCCTCTCCTCTCTCACACTAACGAAAATAATGCGCCTGGAGCGACACGAGGACTTCTCTTCGTCTCTCTCTCTATCCCCACACTGTGACAGTGTGGGGAGAAGGGCTGCGTTGTCTTTAGAGAAGGAGAGAGAGAGAGCTCATTTCGAAATCCGTCGTCGCTGTGTGTGGGGTAGTGATACCCCTAGAGTTTCGTTTGTTTTAGTAGTTATCCTATATATCTGTTGTGTTGAGGAAGAAGTCCTCTTGTGTAGATTACTCCCCCCACTTCCCTCCTCCCTTCATTCATTCTTTTTCTACTTCCCACTCGATGTCGTGTATCCTGTGCGTTTCTGTGTGTTTGTGCTTGTGTGTGTGTGTGTGCCTGCGTGTGTGTGTGTGCAGTGGGTATGTGTGCGTCGTGCCGATTCGTTGGGCGGGCGGCGTGTACACGTGTCGCTGCGATTCTTCTATATGATAGTGCGTTCGTGTCTCTCCCCTCTCCCCTCCTTCACATCTCCCAATATCTTGCCTCCCTTTCCATCTAATCCTTGTCCTGCCTTACCATACTCCTCTCTCCCATCTCCCTCCCTTCTCTCACTCCTTTCCATGTCTCCCTTCCCCCCCTTCTCTCTCCTTCGATATCGCAACGGACGTGGCGGCGCCTCTCCTCTACATGGCGGCACTTCACCGTCCCCGCCTCTTCCTCTGTACATCAAAACGAAAGCGTGTGCGGAAAGGTGTGGAAGCGTACACTGACCACATTGACCACATTGCCCTCCTCTCTCTCTCTCGGTGGCGATGGCATGTTTCACTTAAATCAGAATCGAGAACATCCACTGTGGGCGAGGCGGAGGGACCTGAAGTGCGTACCCCCTCAGGTATCCCTTCGTCCCGCGATCACCAAGCTGATGTGAGGATAACGCGCACCGTGTCGATGGTCCTCCAAGGCAAGCGTGGAGGGAGCACACATGACACATGACGTATGCATGATACACGAGGCACAGAGTCGCCATTCTCCTTCCTCTCTGCTCCTCCCCATCTTACCTCTTGGGTGTGATTCGATATAGTTAATCGCTTTGAGCTACACACATTGGCGCACACTATCTCCCCCCCTCCCTTCCTTCCTTCTCCTCCTCCTGAGCGCGATTTCCACAGGGACGGGATCCTAATTGCCGCTCTTGTACATACTTGCTTCTCCCCCTCCTTTCCTTTGAAGTATATACTTTAAACGCGTGATAGCACAGCCCTGCCCCTTCTTTCCTTCGCCTCCGCTCTCTCCTCACATCGCTCATATGCCGACAGCATTCATGGTGGCGGACAGTCGGCATCAGAGGAACAGAGGCCGTAGTGGCAGCGACAGTGGCCGCCTACCATCTCGGCTGTCCACGAGCCTCTATCATCTTCTGCTTCTTCTTGCCTTTGCTCTCGTGATGACGACCCCGGTCTCTGCCGCTGCTGTCACGCTGAAGGCGTGGGTCAGCGGTTCCGCGACCATGTACAAGATCATGCTCACCTCCCACCAGAGCGGACTCACCACAGCCCTCACCAACGACTACAACGACGCGCTCGAGACAGCCGCCACCAATGCCGGCATCTCCCCCGCACCCACCGTCACCACTCTCACGCCGATGGATATGTCGACGGAGACGCCTGCGTATGGTTTGATGACCTCCTACGTGGTGGCCGACGGTGACGGGGCGTCGGCGTTGGGCGAGGGGGCTATTCGAGATGCTATCGCCGCCGCCTCACTGAGTAGGCTGAATGCCTTCCTTTCCCTCAGCCTGGGGAGCGACGCGACGAGTGTGAAGGTGCTACCAGTGAGCGACCCCGCGGACACGCGGGCCGTGCTTGTGGAGGAGCCCCTGGGCATCTCCGGGGCCGCCTTCCTGTGGTACGTTGTGTTTGACATGGCGGGTCTGTCCAACGAGCAAACGACCCTTATCCAGTTGCCGCTGGCCAGCGACCTGCAGAATATCGCGGACCCCGACCTCAGCAACTACATTGTGGAAGTATCCGATTCCCTGGTGAACGCCTCGGGCTACTACACGGTGTGCTCGGTCTACGAGATGCTGGTCCCGACCCAGGCACGGAGCGTCACCCCGCTTCTCTCTGAGTTGCTTGACCAGGACCTGCCGCTGTACACGGCCAGTGTCGACGCCGTGTTCGGCGCGAATGCTCAGCTCGCAGCGTATCGCAACATCCTACCCAATCCGCTGCGCACGACGCGGCACCTACCCGCTGACCCCACTGCGGACGACGATAGCAATAACGGTGCCTCGTTCACCGTGCTGGACACCGTGAGCTCCTCCGCGCGGATGTACTTTGCCGGGACCGAACAGGGCTGGAGTGGGGTGCTGTCGTCGCCGACGCACGACACCTTCAGTGCCGAGCTCGTCTCCCTCCTGTCAGCCACCTTCAACCGCTCCGGCTTCGTCAACAAGGTCTCCCTCACAGACATCTACACCCGGTATGACAAGGAGGCCAAGGTAGAGGGACTCTACGTGGTGGTGTCCGTCGAGCAGGGCGAGACTGCGCTGGCGAAGCACACGTACACCAGCGAGGAGGCAAGATCGGTGATCGACAACAGCGCGAACTACACGTCGCTCTACGCCTACTACACCGGCGCGACGCAGCCGGCGTCCGAGGCACTCACTGGCGTCGCCATCCCGTCGTTCGTTGCGGTGGGCAGCAACGGGGACTTTGGCCTTCAGTGCACGACCGGCTGCGTCGGCATGATCATCATGTCCGCCATCGCTGTCTTCCTGATGCTCGTCATCTTCCTCATCTTTATCATTGTCGTCTGCTGCTGCTACTGCGGCCCCGCGGAGAAGCAGACAGACAAGAAGGGGAGCAGCGGTAGCAACCAAGCGCGCAGCGGCACTACGGCATACCGCGATGTAGACGTGCTCACAGATGACGGCGAGCTCGACGGCAGGCATCGCACCGTGCGACGCAACAGCATCGACGACCCCAAGGCAGGACAGAAGAGCGGGTACCCCGCGAAGGAGTCTGCCGACGCGCTGAACCCACTAAACTCTCACCACAAAGCTCCGGTGAAGCCGCAGTTCGACGACCATGGGCGACCCATCTCCTCCCCCTCTGCGATGGTTCCCCTCGGCGAAGACAACAGCTTCCGCTACATCCCCTCGAACCACCAGGCCTCTGCGCAGCCCGCCCAGGCCAACAATTACGGTGGTGCGGGTGGGTTCGGGAGCGATGGGAACACGGCGGGCGGGCAGCACCGCAAGGAGGCAGCCCCGCTGCCACCACCACCGGCCCCGCCACTGTACGATCCGCGGCCGTCAGCGCCGTCGTTGCCGTCGTCAACAGGTGACCGTCCTCCGCCGTACGAGGCCGCGAACTCGCACTCGTCCGCGGACGGAATGAATTTCTGAGTAGCAGTCCCGTTCGTTTGCTCGCCTCCTCCTGCGAGGTGTGTGTGTGTGTGTGTGTGTTAGCGGAGGATATTGGGTGAGGAACCACCCAGCGAGGAGGATAGCAGGGGCTTCTCCCCTGTGCTCCGCCGCGCCTATAGCCACAACGTAGAGTGGCATGGCGATCCTCTGAGGCCCGCCTTCCCCCTTCCCTCTCTCCCCCCCTTTTGCGTCCGTGTGTGTCTCTCCACACAGGTTCGGGTGAGGGCAAGGCACCCCACAGGCCTCTCTCTTTCAGAATCATGATCGTTTTTCGTTTTCATCTCCTTTCCCAAACTCCTTAGGTTTCGGCCCCCCTCGTGTCTTTCTATGAGGCCTGCTGCGACTTTGGTAAACGTCGCAGGCGTGCGTGAAGTGGTGCATCACCGACGCACACACACACACACGGCGCCATACACACATCTGTATGCATGCCTAAACACGATCCTCCTCCCCCCCCCCCCCCCTCCAGTACTCCGCATACACGTACCTATGCATATACATATACTCGGGTCGCCGTTGTCCTTCCAAGTGGTGTTACTCCCTTGTCTTTTTCCTGTGTTAGGGACAAGGAGGAAAGTAGTCTCTCCATACGATATGTATACCTGCCGTGGCAGTCCTTCCCCTTCTCTCTCTCTCTCTTTTCACCAGGACGCAAGGCTATAATCGTCTGTCTCTTTATTGGCAGAGCAGCTTCTCTTCTCTTCTCTTCTCTCTATGCCTCTTTATTTGGTTTGTATTTCCTCCTCCCCCTCCCCCCCCCCTCCCACACACACATGAAACTGTCCTCTCCACTCACAACGGGACTATAGGATCTGTAAGGCCTCTCTTTGCTTTTCGTTTCCGTTTCGCTCTTCTCTCCTCCCCTCGGCGCGTGTGTGTGGCCTCTCTTCTCCTTCCCTTTCTCACTGCTTCGTCTGCTCCCCGCTCTCTCTCTCTTCTCTCGACTGCAGACACACACACACACACACACACACGCACACACAAACAAACGAGAGATCACCACAACCGGAGACGGCTGCCGCCCCCTCCCTCTCTCTCCCTCGCTCCGTCTATTGATCTCTTATCATCGGTCCCTCTCCGTTTCCTCCATCATCTTCTCCCCCCCCCCCCCATCTCTGCCTGCGACATGTACAGAGCTTTGTGCCACTCCCCGGTTTCCCCCCTCCTTCTCTATGCTTCCTCTTCCCATTAAACTGGTACAACTGGACCATAATCACCCCCTTCTCCCCCCCTCTCCCAAAGCCAGCAACAAACAAGCAATAGAAGCAATGGGGGAAGGCGGCAATGCCCAAGGCTGGCTGCATCCTCTGTGTGATGTGCGGCACAAGAAGAGGAGGCGAGGCGGAAGGGGGAGGCGGGCACGAGGTCAAAGATACTACGGTGCATGTGCATGTGCCCGTGCACGTACTGCCCGTGCCACCCACCGACTCCTCCCTTCCTCCCCTCCCCCCTTCACAGGTGCTTCCCTCAGGGAGACTAGTGCCCACATGGACTAACTGACGTACGTAAATGGTTTCCCTCTCCATCCCTCCCCTTTCCTATTTCCTTTCCGACAACAATGCCAGCAGCAGCATCCAAACACACCACCACCACATACTTGCAGATCGCTCCTCCCTCTATCTCTCTTGGGACATACATATCTGCAACTTCCTCTCTCCCCTTATCGTTCCTGTGGTTTCCCATTTCCCTCCGTCTCCTCCTCCCCACGCAGTGGCAGCACTTCAGGCGCGCACACAGACATTGACCCGTGCGTGTCCGTGAGCGAAACGCAACTCGTCCCTCCGGTTGCTTTCACGGCATCCGATGCAACGCTCCATCTCTGCACTATCGTCGGTGCCCACAGTGGGCCAGCTCGGTCAGCGGGCGGCTGCCGTGCTGTTAGCAGCTGATGCCGCCGCCATGGCTGGCAATGACAGCAGCCACAATGGTGGTGGTGGTGGTGGGGACGGCCACGGCGAGTTGCCGAGTGCGAACGAAGAGTTCGAGGCGCTCTCGCTTGGCGTGCTGTTCACTACCATGCTGATCTTTCTCGGCGGCACCTTCTTCATGACCCACCGCAAGCGAATCCCTTTGCCGTACACCGTCGTCCTCTTTCTCTATGGCATTTTCGTTGGTGCCATTGCGAAGCTCATCGCGCCTGGCGTGGCCTCCGCACTTGGCGAGATCCCGCCCGAGCTGCTCTTCTACATCTTCCTCCCCGTGCTCATCTTTGAGGGCAGCTTCGCCATGAATGTACACGCGCTGAGGCGTGTGTTTTTCCAGACGCTAATCCTCGCCACTGTCGGGATTCTCATTAACACGGCCATCCTCGGCTGCGCGGTGAAACTGGTCTACATGCAGTGGTCCTGGTACGCGGCGCTTCTGCTTGGCTCGTTGCTCTCCGCCACCGACCCCGTCGCGGTGGTGTCCCTGCTGAAGAATCTCCGCGTGGAGAAGCACATTACGGCCATGGTGGATGGCGAGGCCGTCATGAACGATGGCACGGCGATCATCGTCTTCACGCTGCTCCTGCCAGCGGCCAAGTCCGGCTCCATGACGGACCCGGTGTGGCTCATCATCCTGAACTGCGTCCGGTTGTCGGTGCTGCCGGTGTTCATCGGGCCGGCGTTTGGGTTCCTGCAGAGCTTCTGGCTGCGCCGTGCAAAGGACGGCTTGACGCGCGCGTGTGTGACGGTGTCCGTGACGTACGTGTCGTACTACGTCGCCGCCCACTGGATCGGCGCGAGTGGCGTGCTGACGCTGTTCTTCCAAGGCATCTTTCTGAGCCACTACTGCCCGTCGCTATTCCCCGGTGTCGAGGGCGGCAACCTGATCTCCTCGACGTGGGAGTTTCTCGTGCACATTGGGAACACCATGCTCTTCTCGCTGGTGGGCGTCATCCTCGTGGCCGATGTCGTGCCAACGATCGAGGCGGTGGATATTCTGATC
Organism: Herpetomonas tarakana; assembly: GCA_030849825.1. NCBI lineage: Eukaryota > Euglenozoa > Kinetoplastea > Trypanosomatida > Trypanosomatidae > Herpetomonas > Herpetomonas tarakana. The sequence continues at coordinate 13,269 of JASAOB010002877.1, forward strand.
ATTGTCGGCCTCTACATCGCCATGACGGTGGCTCGGCTCGTCATGTTCGAGGTGCTGCTGCCAGTGATGAACCTCTTCTCGTTCAAGATGACGCAGAAGACGGTGCTGCTGCTGACGCACGCGGGGCTTCGTGGGGGCGTTGCGGCCACGCTGGCCCTTGCCGTCCGGCAGGGCGGCGTGAAGGAGGGCATCCCCATCCTGAAGATCACCTGCGGCGTCGTCCTACTGACGCTGCTGATCAACGCAACGACCTCCGCCTACGTCGTCAGCGCGTTGGGATTCAAGAGCAAGGAGGAGTACCGGGTCCGGCAGATGCAGTACGCCATGGACAGCTTGTACAAAACGGAAGAGATGGCGCTGGAGCGCGTAAAGCGAGATACCAAGTACCGCAACGCGAGCTGGCTCTTGGTGGAGAAGTACGTGAGCAAGTGGCTGCGAAACCCATTCACCGGGATGGAGATCCTTCTGGACACCGACGACGACGCCATGATTAACCGCCTCCTCATGACCGACTTCAAGACCGCCCTCTGGCGCCAACGGGATGAGCAGGTGATCTCGGAAACGGTGGTGATGGAGCTTGGGCAGCTCCTGGCCGGCAAGATCGCGAGCGGCGAGCTGTTCAACATCAGCGAGATGCAGCTGTACCACAGAGGTGGGAGTGGCGGCGGAGGAGGAGGCGTTTACAGCGGTGGGGGCCAGGCCTCTGACGTTGCCGTGGTGGATGCCACCACCTCGTCACGTGTCGCGACTGCCAACGTGACAGGCACGACAAGCCCGCGTGCGCTGTCCGTTGTCGTCGACACCCACCACCAACGGCACCGCAGCGGCAGGGGCTATGGCGCCACCGCTCACGACCGTGAAGAGGAGCTGCCCACCTCTGTCGGCAGCGGCGCTGGTGGCAGTCCGCTCGTTGCCAGCCTTGGCGGAGCTGCCGCTTCCCCCTCTATCGGCACCTCCATCACTCGACAAAGCTCCTTGGGGAATGCCGGTACTGTTCGTGGAGGGACGGCGGCAGCGGCGGCGGTGCTGCCCCACTCCTCTTCCCACGTCGTGATCGAAAGCCCAATTTCCCTGGCGACACCGGGCAGCCCCAGCGGGACGTTCGGAGAGGATGACGCGGACGTGATGGTGGAGGCGCTGATGGGTCGCCTGTTGCCCACCTGGGTCGTCCTCGCCGAGCGCTTCCTCTTCCGCAAAGGCTACTTTGTCTCGGCCCACCGCCGCGCGCAGGAGAACGCCTTCATGTCGCTCCTTGCCGTGGTGAAGTGCCTGACGGTGATGTCGTCCAGCAAGTACCAGTACGTTCAAACACCTGAGCAGGCACGTCGGGTCGAGGCGTGGTTCACCCGCCAGCTGCAGGACGGCAACGCCGCCATCCGCTTCTTCTACAACAACTTCCCGGAGGCCACGAACACCGTCTCCTCCAGCCGCGCTGTCATCTCGATCGTGAACGAGCTGCAGGAGGCCGCGGAGCTGCTGCATGCGGAGCACGGTGTGGGCATGCGGATGAAGGAGCTGTTGGAGGGCATGACCGACGACATCCGCGAGAACATGCCGGAGCGCTGGGAGAATAATGCGCCACAGAAGGAGTCGGAGCTCGTGACGCAGGCGGTGGGGGCCACGGCGCTGGGGAAGGGGCTGCGCCGCTCGGAGGTCAGGGCAATAGCCACCATGGCGCTCGTGAAGAACTTCCACGAGTACGACATCATCACGCTGCCGGAGAACGCCTTCTTGATTGTCGTGTTTGGTTCTCTGCGCGCTCTCCACAGCCGCTGGACGACCATCAGCCGACACGAGTGGACGGAGAGCTACGGGGACACGGTGGGCCTCGAGACCTTTCTCATCCCGCGCGACCTGTGCAAGGACCGCCAGCGGCAGTGGCAGGTCATCTCCAGCGAGGCCACCGCCGTCATGATTTCCTTCAATAGCATCAAGCCTTTTCTTTATGAGCGCTCGCTGCGCGCCGTCAAGGCCCTGTGGCGGGCAGCCGCCGTCGAGGTGGTCCTGCCCTTCCTCGAGTCCATGATCGCCCCGCCGGCGGGCAAGGCGGAGAACGCGCGGGAGGTCCTGACGGACATTGTGATGCAAGGCACGCCGCTCATCGGCCCCGAGGACTGCACCCGCTTCGACTTTGGCTCTCAGTTCCATCTCTGCTTCTACCTCCGTGGGAGTGATGCCACGGGGATGTTTAACGGCCACACCCCGCCGTGCTACGTCTCCGCCTTCTACGCCAACCAGCTCGTCTGGCGTGACCCGGAGGTGGTGCTGTACGCCGTGCCGATGAACATCAGCGATAGCGGCTACGTCCCGTGGAACATCCGCCGAGGACCGTCGGCGGCGGCCGCTGCTGAGGACGACGACGTGTCTGGCAGGGACAGCGAGGGGGACACCTCCCCGGCCCCTGCGGGTGCGGGTGCAGATGGGGCGAGCGACGTGCAAAGAGTGCACAAAAGGCGTCCGCCGCATGACAAGCACCATAGCCACAACCACCACCGCCAACCACACGCGCACAACGGCGGCTCCCACACGGCTGCTGCTGGCGAGGTGTCACCAGAGGCCGCTGACGCAGCAGCAGCAGCAGCTGGGAGTACCTACGCCGACGCGGAGAGCATCCTCAACAGCATCCTGCAAGGGATCGTGCCCAGTGAGTTTGAGCGATCCCGCCGCGGATGGAGCAGCCGGCGCAACCGCGGCAGCGCAGCGGGCAGTGCTGATCGGCTCGGGTCGCGCACCGGTCTCTCTCGCCTGACCTCCGAGGCGTTATTGAGTAGCAGCCCATACGCCATCAGCCTCAATTCGGTGCAATCCTCACCTGCGCGCGGCGACCGCTTCCTTGCCGCCGCCGCCACCGCTACCGCAGTCGACGACGCGAATGGCGAGACCCCCAACGACGATGAGGAGGTCGTGTGCGTGCTGCAGGACCTCGCCGCCTTCGTGACCCCCATCCCGTACGTGAACACGCTGTTTGCCGAGTACGCGTCCATGCTGGAGATGCTGTGCGTGGCGACGCTGCGGTACATTCGCTACCCCGAGGACGAGCACCATGTCCGACACGCACGTCACACTGCAGAGGAGACGCTGGAGTTCCTCTTGAGCTTTGCAGTGGAGCTGTCACTGCTGCGCCGCGCCGTGCGGACGGTGGCGAAGATGAGCGGCAAGAGCGAGAGAGAGGCCGGCAAGGACGGCGCCGACGGCAGCGCAACAAGGCAGGCGGCATAGGAGGGGGAGGGGGCTAGAGCTGGCGGCGCTGCAGCGGTTGACGATCTGCTGGCTGAGATCCGGCGACTGGACGGTGACGGCCGCGGGGAGGAGATAGACGCCGACTTCCAGTGCAAGGCTTGCGCGTGGTCGCGGCAGGCGGCCCAGACGAAGCGCTACCACTTGAAAACCCTCATTCTCGAGATGAACACGTTCGCCAATCGGCGCTTCCGTCGCTACGTGGCCGTCCTGAGGAGGGCTCCGCTCGTGGAGCCAAAACTGACCGATGTGGAGACGGTCGAGGGCATGCAGAAGTTGCTCTCCACACTCGGTAGACGCTAAGCGCAGGGGAATATCGAGGCAAAGCTCTGTTCCCTTTCTCATTTTCTACCTCTCTCTCTCACCCGTTACTCAAGGGATACTTCATCCCTCCTTGGTGTGCCTTGTTGTAAGCTTCCCCCCCCCCCCTCCCCTCGATTGTGTCGACCTTTGAGGAAACGAGACGCCACTGGAGTTGGTAAGTGGGAAGGCGTGTGTGTGTGTGTGTGTTGCGTGTGCTCCCTCTCTCTTCGCCTCTCGCTATTTCGTCCCCTTCCTTCTCCCCACCCCTATCTTTGCCATTTCTCCGCATAATCCTTCTTGACAAGTCTACTTTAGCAGAAAGCGGCCGCCCTGCGCAGGTGTTTCGGCCTCCTTTGTCGCGTCCTCCCCTGCCCTCCCCTCCCCCCCTCGTCGCACGCGGCGACTCATCGAGCTACCTAAGGGGAGAGGAGAAAAGAGAGGGGATAAGGAGAAACACATTGCCTGGCAACGGCAATGGACCCCGCTGTGAAGGCCGCGGCGGAGCTGACGACGTTCTTTCAGCAGCTTGAGATACCCTGCGAGGTCAAGGTCAGTACCGGGGATGGTAAGTACGTTGTGGCGACGGAGGCCCTGCCGGAGCCTGGCTTCACCCTAGTCGAGGAGGTGCCGATCGTGTCGTGGCCAACGCGCAGCTTTCTGGACATGAGGATCCCGTTCTGCTTCCACTGCCTTCGCCGCGACCGCGGGGAGACGAACGCAAGCGGCACCACTGCTGCCGCGGAGCACGAGGAAGGGGAGAAAGGTCCGCCGACAAGCATCCAGTGGAGTGAGTGCGAGCTCTGCCACTCCAAGTTGTGCTGCGACGCCTGTCGCGCGGCGAACCACCGGACACACCTCTTGCTCTGCTCCGCCCTTGCCAACTTGCGGGAGGCGGGGGCGAGAGGGGAGGAGGAGCAGGGCCGGAAGACGGACAGGGCCAGCGGGAGGGCCAGCATGGACGATGAGGGCTCCATCACGCCCGAGGCCGTCGCCCGCTGCGCCGCGTGGCTGGTCGCGCGAGTGGCCAACGCCATCACCCGCTCGGGATGCACGAGGGGCGACCTGTCTGCGGAGGGAAGCGGCCCGGCGCTGGTGCGGCAGCTCTTCACGCAGGCCGCCGCACCGTTCGACCGCTTGATTGGAGCACCCGACACCGCCGACTTCGCTGGCATTCGAGACCCACAGGTCTGGTTCACGCTCATTCGCCAGCAGCTCAGGGAGCGCGTGGTGAAGCTGTTGTTGTGTGCCGCGGCTGGGGACGGAAAGGATGGTGATGGGGAAGGCACAGAAGGCACCAGCGCTGCAACAGAACCCTCCTCCTCCTCGGCGCTGTCATGGGCTGATGAGCTGGCCGAGGCTGCCCTCAGCAACGAGACGCTCCGCACGTTTCTTGGGCAACTCGTCCTCAACGCACATGCCGTAAATGACTATGTCCTGCTCGATGATAAGGAGACAGAGTCCGAGTCCCCAGAAAACAAGAGGCTTACTGTGCCGACATCGTCGCCCTCGCCGGCACTGCAGCCGCCGCTGTCGCAGCAGCAGCACCGGGGCGACCGCTTTGCTTGGGTGATGAAAGGCGCCGCCGTGTACTCTCTCCTCTCGGCATTCAACCACTCCTGTGAGCCGAACGTGGGCATCACCAACGTGGATGGCACGCACGAGATCGCCATCAAGACGACGCGACCAGTTGCGAAGGGAGAGGAGCTGCACATCACGTACATCCCGCTAAGGGAGGGCAGCACGGCGAAGGAGCGTCGTGCGCAGCTGCGCGGGTACTTCTTCACGTGCCAGTGTCCGCGATGCGTGGCCGAGGACAGAGCAGCCGCGTAGGAGATGGCAGAGACGGAACACACCAGCGACAACTACCAAAAGAGAGCTCTCCCTCCTCCTTCCCCTTGGGAAGCTTCTGCGAGGGCTGTGCCTGCGACTAACCGACTAAACACACGCAAGTGCAAAGGAGAAAGCGAATGAAGGAGGAGGATAGAAGAGGGAGGGATGAAAAGTGGGAGTAATGTGTGTGGATGGGACGCACGTACCCTGGCTTGTGGCTGCACTTCTTTGTCCGCCTTGATGAGAGTGCTTCTTTTCTTTCCTTCTTTTTAAGTCCGTCTTTCCTCTTTTTTTTTTTTTTCTGATCTACGCTAGTCCCTTCTTCTTCCATCCTCCTCCTCGTCCCATTCGTTGAACCTTTACACAGCAACCTTTAACGCAGAAAGGCGGAGAAGTACAAAAGATAACACTTTCACATGCCCCTCACGCCCCGAGAACGTGCGTTGCACTATGCCACCCGCAACCCCACGTTCGCCAAGGTCACCAGTGATCACTTGCAGTACCTGCAATCCGTTCTCGCCAAGCCATGCACGCGGACGCAGCGCAAGGGCACGGTGCTGACAGACCCTGCAGGGATGGAGCCGTACAACATGGACTGGATGCAGCAGGTGCAGGGCGTCACACCGGCCGTACTCTTCCCCACATGCACCACCCACGTCAGCGAGATCCTCAAGTACTGCCAGGCGCAGAAACTGGCGGTGGTGCCCCAATCCGGCAACACGGGTCTTGTCTACGGCGCCGAGCCGGTGCACGACGAGCTGGTGTTGAGCCTGCAGCACATGAACGCGGAGCCACTGGTAAGTCCGGAGACGATGTCGGTGGAGGCCGAGGCGGGCGTCATCCTCCAGCACTGCCAAGAGCGCTGTGCAGAGAAGGAACTCCTGTTTCCGCTCTCAATGGGCTCTCGCGGCAGCGCGATGATTGGCGGGAACGTGAGCACCAACGCGGGCGGCATCCACTTTGCGCGCTACGGCAGCATGCACGCGAACACGCTGGGCCTGGAGGTGGTGATGGCGAACGGCGAGGTGCTGGACATGATGTCGACCCTACGCAAAGACAACGCCGGCTACGACTTGAAGCACCTGTTCATTGGCAGCGAAGGCACCCTTGGCGTTGTCACGCGCGCGGCTATCAAGCTGTACCCCGCGCCGCGGTCCCAGCAGCTCGCGCTCTTCCGCGTGCCCAAGTTCGCCGATGTCGTTGCGCTTTATCAGCTGGCACAGGAGCACCTGGCCGAGTGTCTCTCCGCGTTTGAGGTGATGGACGAGGAGTCCATGTCCACCTCACCGGACTCCCTTGTCCCCTACAAGAAGGTGAACAAGACAGAGGCATTCAAGGCGAAGAAGGACTTCACCGCCGCCGATTTCTGCGTGCTGGTGGAGACGAGCGGGAGCAACGAGGCTCACGACTTTGAGAAGCTCTCCGGTTTTGTCGAGGCAGCGCAGGAGAAGATCGGCGCCGAGCTGAGCGAGCCCGGCAGCGAGCCCATTCTCTCGCAGTCCGCCTCGCAGTCGGCGCAATTGTGGGAGCTGCGGGAGGGTGTGCCGGTGCACTTGGCGCAGAGCGGCATCATCTACAAGTATGACGTCAGCTTCCCCATCGACAAGTTCTACGGCATCGTTGAGCACACCCGCGAGCTGCTCTACAAGCAGCACGGCTTCAACCCGGAGGAGGTGATTGTCGTCGGCTACGGCCACTTTGGCGATGGCAATGTGCACCTGAACATTGTCGACAAGACCCGCACGCACGCGGAGGCGCTTGATGCGGCGCTCTACCCCGCCGTGTACGAGTACTGCGCCAGCCACAGCGGCAGCATCTCCGCCGAGCACGGCGTCGGCATGCAGAAGCGGGAGTACTTGAGCCTGTCCCGGACAACGGAGACGATTGAGCTGATGCGTAGCCTGAAGCACATGATGGACCCCAACGGGATCCTCAACCCGTACAAGGTCCTGCCCCTAGGCCAGGGAGGGCACTGAGAAGAAGAAGTGTAGAAACCGACGAGGATGAAGACAAGCGAAACAAACACATATAATGAGGTGGCAGCGGAAAGCCCGCTTTCTCCTCCAGGGGGGAGGCTCCCCTACTTACTCCCTTCCTTCCCTCAGCGAAGGGAGATGAGTTGCCACAGACTCCTCTGTTGCTCTCCACAGGATCTGCCATTGACATGTATCGATGTTGGCGTAACGTCCAACGACTCCTTCTTCTTCTTGAAGACTAACTTGTCCTCTCTCCTCCCTTTTCTGTACATATGCTCGTGTGCGGGAAGTGTGTGTGTGCATTCGAGAGAGAGAGAGAGGAGGGAGGGAGTGCGGGTCGATGTGGTTGACCACTCCTCTCCCCCCTTCTCCTTCCTCTTTGCTAGGTCCAGGCGAACACACAGAGAGAGAAGAAACGGGAGAAACCTAGCACGAGGCATAGAGGAGAGAACACAGGAAGAGGAGGGGGTCCTCGTCGCCCATGCGCCAGAACTCGTGCGCGTCGATCTCGACAACCTGCTTCGTCTACACAACCGCTAGTCGTCTCTCTTCCCCCCTCTCTCTCTCTATCGCTTCTCCCTCAGAGGAAACAGAAAGCAAGTAGAAGGAACCGCACCGCGTGCCTGTGCAGTAGAGCAACAACGCTCTGGTCACTCGACTCTCCTCTCCCCCCCCCCTCTGTCTCGCGAATGCAGCGCCGACTGGGCTTCCTTCTTCCCGTTGCTATGGTGGCAAGACCGCACCAGGCTCGCCGGCTCTCCACAAACGCACCTCCTCCGCCCACATCGACAAGTGGTGTCAGCAACAGCTCAGCAACATCGTCATCATCGCCATCATCGCCGTCCGACGTAGCCGCCGTGCCAGCTAACACGGCGGCAGCAGTGGCAGCAGGGAAGGCGCTGACGTACAAGCGGAAGCGGCAGACGCAGGTGGACCGGCAGGGCGGCGGCCCGCACGCGCGACAGACGGCGACGCCCGGCAAAACAAAGCGCACGGTTGCCGGGGGCGATGCTGGTGCGGGGATAGGAGGAAAGGAGATCAGAGTCCGCAAGCGCGACCCCTGGGGCATCCAGCAGCTGCGCGACAGCTGGAGCGAGGACGCCATGACGAAGCGCGAGACGGAGAACCTCAGCGAGCGCATCCACCGCGAGTACCGCTACCACCCCGACGAGCAGCGGCGCTACTACATCAAATACACAGCGCTGCTGACCGTTCCGCTCATTGTGCTCAGCTGGGGATGCAGCTACTACTACTTCACGGGGAAGCCGCCATGGCAGGCGGACCCACAGCATTTGCTGAACTTGATCCGCGCGGCGGACACCTCGCCACGCAGCAAGCTGTACCTGTACCGCTTGGACGAGATGGACGAGCTGCCGCAGCACCTCCTGCGGTACCGGGAGGCCCATAAGGGCGAAAAGGAGAGGGCGGAACGGGTGTTCAAGGTCACCCACTCCGCTTTTGCGCGACCATCAGAGGACGACCTGCGGCGCATGATGGCAGAGGACGAGGAAGAAGAGGAGATGGACGCGGACGACGCTGATGTGGAGGAGGACGAGGGTGGCAAAACGAACACGAAGCAGCCAGGGAGAGCCTCCTCCGCTGGGGCAGAGGTCGTTGGTGGGGTGAGCTCTGCACCGGCCGTGTCGCTGGTGTAGCACGAGCCCCTCTTCCCCCCCCCCCTCCTCTACTCTTGCCGACGACTCTTGTTGTTATGCACCGTTCACACACACACATACACCCACTCATTAAAGTACATTCGCGCACAAATGGGGGAAGGAGAGTGAGTGAGTGGAGGAGAAGATGTTGACCCTCCATGAGGAGACGTGTCGATGAACTGTCGATCTAGCGCAAGGGTTCCCTCCCTCCCCCCTCTCCCCTCTTCGGTATATTGGGATAGGCTCTAAAAGCTTGCCAGACTTCTTCTTGACTTGACATGTTAGCAGCTCTCCCCCAGGACAGCCGCGTGGCACTTTCCCACGCGTCTGGCAGCAGCGAGGCCGGCCGCTACGCCGTTGCCGCGACGGACATCTCCCCTGGTGACGCGGTACTGGTGGCCGCCCCCTACCTCTTCGTGCCCAATCCCTGTGAGTTCTGCTCCGGCCTATACCTCACTGCACGCGCGGTGCCTGCGAGTGAGCATCACCGCAGCAGCGCCACCGAAGCCGATACCCCCAACGCCTCCTCCCAGCAAAGGAGGACTAACACAGGCGGAAGAGGAGAGGGGGGCAGGAAGGCAAAGAAGAAGGACGTCTCTGCCCCAGCCAATCCCGTGTCTAGTGATCTCTCCACCACCACCACCACCGCTGTGATGAGCGACGCGGGTGAGGCGAGCTATCTGTCCTCCCACGGCACCTGGTGCAGCGGATGCTTTTGCGAGATTCCACCTGGCTCCCTCGTTGCCAACTACGCGGCCATCAAGGACCTCGCCATCGACATGAGCGCAGAGCAGGAAGCCGTGCAAGAGTTGCTGCGCCGACAGCAGCAGCAGGACGACGAAGACGAGGAGAGAGAGGCGGTTGTGAGGGATGACCCAATCGAGGGGCAGCCAGCTGCCGCGTCGGGTGGCGCGGGGAAGAAGTGGAAGAAGCCCACGCGGTCTGCTAAGATGAGGAGTGACAGCGCCGTCGAGCTGCGAAATCGCCTGTACGAGGCGGCGCTGGCGCAGCGGGAGAGCATCCTGCACGAGCACCGTCTCAAAAAGCAGCAGCGACGCCAATCACAGCGGCGTGAACAGGGAGACGTAAGAGCCATCACCGATGGCTGGCCGGCTCACGGGGCTGCCTCTGGCCTGCCCGCCAGCGGCTTCGCGATTTGCGAAGGCTGCGGCGTGGTTTTGTTCTGCTCGCCGCGGTGCTGGGCGGAGGGCCACGCTAGGCATGTCAGCTCTGGCGAGTGTGGGGTGCTGCGCTGGGTGTACCCGCTTATCATGCGCGAGTACTACTACTCCGCTGGGGCCAGTGGGACGGCACACAGCAGCAGCAGCAGCGGGGGTGGGGGAAAAGGCAAGGGAAACGCTGGCAGCCGCAGCACCAACGGGAAGGGGGACAAGAGCGACAGGAACACTGCCGCCGCTGCGTTGGTGCCCGTCGTGATGCCAGGCGACGAGCCACTGCATTGGGCACGGAGCGCTAGTGAAGAGAAGAACATTGAGGCGCAGTGCATGCTGCTTGTGTCGCTCCTCATGGCCAGCTGTGGCCGTGAGACATCCCCGCTCTCCGCCATGCCACCACAGCCGCTACTCAGCGACAGCACAGGCAGCAGCCGTGGCGGCGGGGAGGACTTTGGGGTAGCCTCTCACTGGGGCTTGACACAAACAAAAAGGGAAGAGGCGGCGGAGGAGGTGCGAAGGCAGCGAGCTCGCGAGGCCGCCGTTCTTCGGCAAGAGCTACAGCAACAGCAACAACGGCTCGCAGAAGAGAAAGACGGCGAGCTCAAGACGGGAGCCCGGCCCGTCCTTGCGCAGTCGCACGTCGTGCCAAAGGAGGTCCTGACGATGCAGGACACCCGCATTCGCCTCGGCGTCGCAGGTGAGGTGCAGGTGATGGACGCCGACGCCACAAGGCTCGGCGAGGACGTGTCCACGGCGACAGCAGCGAGGGAAGGTGCAAGCCGCCGAATCCTCTGTCGCGATGCAGCAGCGGACGGTGAAGAAGCGGAGAAGGCCTCGGTCATTTGCATCACCGCCTCACTGAGCGATACAGACGATGACGAGTCCCCTTCCATGGACGTCAAGCCGGGTAGCGAGAAGTTGCTGACAGAGACCCCATTGCTGGCGAGGGCGAGGGGAGACGCCGCGCTGCTGCCGGTCCGCATCCCGCGCTACGCGGACATGGCCGCCATGGTGACCAACCTCTGCGTCCTGTCCAAGGAGCGGAGGGGCTGCTACAGCAGGTACTACCGACGTTTCGTCAAGGTGATCCTACCCTGGCTGGTGTCCGTGGTCGAGTACCAGCACATAAATGCGCGAAAGCAAGAGGACGCGACGGGTGCTGAAGCTGACGACGTCTTCCTGTTTCCTCCTGGCTGCAACGGCCAGCGGCGCATCCTCAGGCACGCACAGGCGATGCATCATCATCATCATCAGCAGCAGCAGCAGCACAGGACGGAGGGGCCGCCCTCTCCCTCACCGCCACCCACGTGGGAGTCACTGCTCAGTGAGGCCTACTTCACACGGGTCTGCGCTGCCTCACAGTGCAACACGTTCGGTGTCTACACCTGCACCGATCGGCAAATTGCCTTTGGCGCCTACCCCGAGGCCTCGTACTTCAACCACAGCTGCTTGCCCAATCTGTGCCGCGTCATGGGCAAGGGCGGCCGCGCGGCTGTCTTCTACGCGCTGCGCCACATCCCCGCTGACGAGCCCCTCACCATTTGCTATACGGATGTTGAGGAGACCAGCACGGCCGAGCGGCGACGCAATCTGCTGGAGACGTACCGTTTCTTCTGCACCTGCGAGCGCTGCAGCGGCAGTGTCGGAGCGCGGGTGGGACAAGTGAAGGGACGGGAGAGGGATGGGGAGGAGAAGGCGGTGGAGGAGGGGCAGTCGGCAGCGACAAGCAAAGAGGCGCCGGCCAGTGGGCGAGGGTCCAAAGGGGAGAGGAAGGGCTGTCCTGTCTACCTGTGCGATGCGTGCCCCATCCGCGGGTATCTCCGCCCGCTTGCCCCACCCGGCTGCATCTCCACGGAGCCGCCAGCCGTGTGGGACTGGACGGCGGTGAAGGAGAGGCAGTGCACCATGTGTGGACGCCGCTACCCCCTCTCCAGCGCAGAGGGGGGACACAGCGCGTAAGTGCCATCTCCCCCCCCCCCCTTCACTCTGTGCGTATTGGTTCGCCTTCCTCTGAGCCTATCCCCCCCCCTTCTCTTCGTGGTAGAGCAAGCAAGAGAAATGAAAAGAGGAGTACGGCGTGTGTGGGGATCACCGAGAAGGAGAGGGAAGTACCATCGCCAGCCCTACCTTCCTTCCCCCCTTGCTTCCTGTCTCTCATGGCTTTGGATGCCTTCCACAAGCAAGTAGTACTCTGTGCCCCCCCCCCCTCCCCCCCTGCTCCTCTTCCACCAAGAATCCCTCTCCGTCTGCTTTCCTCTAGGCCCCTCCCCCGCACAACATACACGCGTGGCAGCCGTTGCGGCGCTCACTTCTGTTGTTGTTCGTTCCTTCCCCCCTCCTTTTCCCCTTTAACAGGGGTTTCTCTTCTTCTCCTTCCTTCTCGCTCCTCCATTCATTGGATTCCCAACTCTTTGGTGCCTGACGGAGCCACTGTCTCTCCACCCCCCCCTCCCTCTTTACACTCAAACCCATACACACATTCCCTCCCCTCTTTTCCATTCCTGTGGCGCTGTGGACTATCCTCTCGCCCCCCTCCTCCCTCCTCCCCACAAGATGCCTGTGGAGTTCTCTAGCCTGTACCACCCCCCCGCGTACGCCAGCGCGCGGCATGCGGTGGCTGACCCACACCACTTCATCCTCTTCCAGCACGGCGTCATGGGCTACGCCGGCGACTTCGAGAACGTCATCACCGATCTCTTTGTGCACCACGATGTCTCGCTGCACGAGGCCTACGAGGCCGCCGTGGCCAGGGAAGAGCGCCGCGCTGCCAAGGCGCGAGCGCGAGCGCGGGCGGAACGTCAGAAGCGACACGCCTGGGAGCTGTCCTCGTCCGCCTCCTCAGGCTTCTACCCCCCACACAATAGCCACACTGGCGCTTCCACCAACGCGGCCCAAGAGCGTCTGTCGCAGCTGGAGCAGCAGCCTTCGGGGGCCCCGTGCGGAGGGGAGGACAGCGAGGAGCACTCTGAGGAAGACTCCGAGGAGATGGAGGACTGCCATTTCCGCAACGCTCGCCGAGAAGCCCAACGCCGTGCCGCCCGACGAGAGGAGTACAAGCACAACCAGTTCTCTCTCGAGCACACATACCCCTTCAACCAGCACGGGCGGCTTTACCAGACAGGCAACCTTGTCTGCTTCGCGCCTGGCTCGAACAACTTCCTTGGCACGGGCTCTGGCACCCTGTACTGCTCGCAGCGCATGTTGGCCGAGTTTGTGCCCGTGTTTCGCGCGTGGCTGGACCGCGTCGAGGCCGCGCGCAGGGCCGAGGACGCGGAGTTTGGCGACAATGCAGACGAGGAGGAGGACACCGATGACAGCGAGGATGCCGGGGATGGGCTCTGCCACGGGGAGAGCACATCATCGTACGACAGCCCGCTCGGGGCTGCGTACCGCCACCAATGCGTGTCGGGTGACGCTCGTGACTTTGCCAGCGGAAGCAGCGTGACGCCAACAAACTCGGGCTACTATTCCCCTCCTCCGCCCAGCACCCCGACGCCCGGCCTTGCCGCCGCCGACGCCACCCATCGCCAACGCCACCGACACGGGCGGCAGCGCGAGCGACGAGGGCTGCCGAAGCGGCTCCCGATCTGCTTTTCCTGCGTGGGGCACTCGTTTGGCGGCCTCATCCTCCGTGAGTTCCTCTACTTGCTGTGCGTCGACACGATTGAGCTGCCGCGGCGGGACCCCAGCCTCTTCGCCTCCGTCCTCAGCCTCCGTCTGCGCATGATGAAGCTGCATATCCACTTTGAGAACTTCCTCACCGTGGCCACCCCGCACTGCGGCACGACGGAGTGCCTCTGGTGGCCTATCTACATTGGCGCCTGGTGCCTGGCCAAGCTGCACATTTGCACCACCTACGGCGAACTGATTGTGTCGGACAGCGAGGCGGTGCTGATGAAGCGCCTCGTCGACGCGCCGCACACTATGGCGCTGAAGCTGTTTCGCAGGCGAACCCTGTTTGCAAACACCCACCGTGATCTGCTCGTGGGGTTCGGCACCTCGGCGCTGATCTTTGAGACAGTGCCAGACGACCACACCAAGGCCAAGGGCTACTGGCGCGGCGGCGACGTCCCATGCGCGTCGGCGTTTGAGAGCGACGACGCAGAGCTCTCCGCCGCCATCTACCTCCCCGCGCACAAGCAGAAGGGCGAGCCCGGCAGCGGGGACCGCGCCACCACCTCGCTACCGGAGAACAACGGCATCGCCAGCGGCGGCCACCACCCGTTCGCGGCGCTGCCCCCGGTCAGCGTGTCGCACACGCTCTTCGACATTTGGGAGTTCCACCACACCCGGTCAACGACAACGTTGGCGCCCGTCGATCCGCTGGCCATCTTGACGCCTGCCGCCGCTGCCGCCGCCAACGCCCTCTCCGAGTCTGTGGCCGCGGCTGCCTCTGCGTTGCCGCAGAGGACCTTTGCCTTTGCTACTGCTGCTGCACCGACCACCACTCCCGTGGCACCGGAGGAGCACAAAGGGCACGACGAGAACCAAGACGAGGACTCGGCGGCAGCGGTGAGCGAGGACGACAAGAGCGCCGATGGCCCGTGGTTCCACTACGACCGCTTCTTCCCTGACACCGCCGGCGAGGGGAATGGATCGGCGAGCGCGCTGGCCACAATCGGTGTCAGCAGCGCCGTGAGCGGCGAGGGTAGCTCTGGCGCTGCTGTTGCTGCTGATGGCGCCACAGCAAGTGCAGGGACGAACCCACGTGCCGACGCCGCCACCGTAGCAGCAGCAGCAACAGTGGGGGCCGACCCTGCCCTCCCACCGCCAACGATGCAGTTCCCTCTGTCCAAGATCATCCGCCCAGAGGAGATGAGGGAGAAACTGCGTGCCGCCCTGTTGCCTTCCCTCTCTGCCACCGTTGTGAACCTCTCCACAGATAAGGAGGGAAGCGGCGGCGCCGTCACGGGCCACCACCATCATCGGCACCCGCCGGTGCCTGAGCACGACAAGGACGACACCGCGGACTCCCTCTCCTCTTCGTCGATGGGTGCGACAGCGACACGCACGACAACGGCCACGGCGACCACCGCAGCGGCCATGCTCGCTGACGGTGCCATGGCAAGGAGCACCGCGACCGGCTCCACGTGGATGTGGCCCTCACGCACGTCACTGCTCAACCGCCTCACCTTAAGCAGCAGCGGCAACGGCAGCAGCAGTGGTGGTGGCCACCACAGCGGTCCATCGTCCTCCGCCGTGTGCGATGGCGCTGACGGCGGGGATCGCAAGGATCGCGGGAAAGCCCTCCGTGACTCGCGCCGCCGCAAACACTTTCTGTCCGCTTTCTCTGCCTCGGCGGTAGCAGCCTCGTTGGCATTCGGCACGTCTGGCAACACTCGCAGCGACGTGAGGAAGGAAGCACGTGCCCCCCCGCAATACCAACGGCACCATCACCGCCGCTCCCCTTCCGCCTTGGCGCCGCAGGCCAGCCGCCGCAGCCACCACCACCACCGCCACCGTGGCCTGATGGCACAACAGCCCCTGCCCATCGACGACGCCCCAGCCTCGTTCCTGACCATCCCCGCGATGCTTGTCGAGGCCTGCCTGTACGACGTGCCCACCACTGCGATGAAGCTGGCACGGGCGGCCCTGCGGGGGGCATGGGCGATGGCGCCGTTGCCTCGCTGGCCGCTCCGCCGATCCCATCCTGACGGGCCCTGCTCCTCCTCCTCCTCATGCGTGTCGTCGGCCCTGTCCCATCCAGTCAGTCCATGTGCGTCGGAGGACTGCGAGATGCCCATGAAGGGGCAGTGCCCTCCTGTTAGCGACAGTGCCAAAGCAGCCGGACATCCTCTCACCAGTGGGAAGGCTACTGGCAGGACAGTCCGCTTCACCGCGACCGCAGCCGACGACGTTACTTCCTCACTGCAGGGCGGCACCGATCAAAGGCAAGGGACCACGAGCGGGCAACATCCAGCGCCACCTCCTCCCCCTCCGCTGCTGCAAGGCGAGTTTGAGCAGCGCGAAGGGGAGAGCGAGGAGGATTACCTTCGTCGTCTGCTGCAGGCGCACATGCGGACGCTGCCCCGCTCCCGCCTGACGCCGCGGGCCATCGCGCATGAGCTGCGGCGCGACCTGGACTGGCGGGTGCGGGCGGTGCGGTGGAACCATGTCATCCCCATTGCCCACGTGGCGGCGCTGGGGAACTGGGCCTGGGCGGGCACTTCGCCGAACCTGGTAAAGGCTGTAGCGGAGGAGATTGCGCACATCTTTTGACAGTGCTTGCCCTCCTCCTCCATCTCTCTCCGTGTTCGTTTCCTTTTCTTTCGTGGTGGTGGTGCTGAACATGACGTGCCGTCTCTCCTTTCCCCCTCTCTTCCCTTTTGGCAGTTCCTCTTGGGTGCCCTCCCGACCTCCCTCCTCCTTTATGCTTCTCCCCCGCTGTCATCGTGCTCTCACGCACGGACTGCCCCCCCCCCCCCCCCCACCCTTCCCCTCCTTTCTGTGTAAAGCACTCTCTCACTCCCACCCCCCCCTCCCTCACATTCGCATGTCTCCCTTCACCCTTCCTCTCCCACTCCGCCACTCCGCCACTCCCCGCCGTCGATATGCGCACCGTTTGTGTCTGCCACTCGTTCCCGTGTGTAGGCTACTCTCACATTCCATTCATCTCTCCCTCCCTCTTTGCCTTTCCCTCCCCGCCATCGCTTCTCCGCTCTCTCGGTCCTGTTGGCGTGTCTCAGTTCTTTGGAATACCCCCCCCTCCTTTTCCTCAAACAACTACTTCTCTCTCTCTGCTTTCCTCTCTTCTCCTCCGTTTCTGACGCCTTCAACACTCTTGAGATCAGTCTGCCACATGTCCACAGGCTTCGCAAACGAGCCGGCAATCAGGTACGTCTTTCGTCTTGGTGTTCTTTGCTCCTTCATGTCACCTGCCCTCCCCCTCCCCCTCCCCCCCTTTCTAACTCATTCTTCCTCAAGTGTTTGTCCTCTGACCGTTCTCTTGGCTGCTGCTGCTGCCTCTACCATGGGTTCTCCATCGCAGCGACATCGCCCAAGTGACCTGTCAGACGAGCAACACACCAAGCATGTGTGCCCATGCGCTGACGCCTACCGAGCTTGCGGGTGTGGGAGCGTCGTGTGCCTGTCGGTGCCGCATCGCATGGAGGTGAAGGCGTGTGTGTGCGTATGTATGACTGCCCCCTCCCCCTTCTGTGTTCCTCCCATCCTTCCAATCCCCCCCCCTCCCCCCCCTCAAAACACACCTTAGTAGACACTGTGTACATGTTGGTAAAAAGGAGGAGACATGCAAAAAGGGGGGGCCTTGCCATGCCGACGCGCTGCGCGGGAGAGATGAATGCGCGTCTTCTCTGCCCGTTGTTCTTTCTATTGGAAGGGCAGTGTGTCAGGGGGGGCGGTGCGCCATGCCTTGGCGCCACTCTCTGTCTCCCCCCTCCCTGTAGTATGGACATTGACAGGAAACATGGAGGAGGAAGAAGCGGCATGAGAAACACAGAGCTACCCCCCCCCCTTCCCCTCTCCTCCCCTTCTCGCTTTGCTTTCCCTCGCCACGCTCCCCCCCCCTTTGAAGATTCGTCTACGGAGAGATCCAGGAAGGCACCAGGTGTAATCCTGCCACTTCCTCTATTCCTTGCGGGTGTGCGCGTTTCTTTACTACACCTTCTCTCGACAGGTCTCTTCTCCCACCCCACCCCTACCCACCGCCACCGCCACCTCCTTCCTCATCCAATCCACTCGCACCCCTCCTCCCCTTACCTCATCAAACTGGCGCACAAGGGTATCACCATTACCGGCAGCAGTAGTAGTAGCAAGAAGAGGATCAATAACCCTTTGCACCGCCGATTGGCAGGAACGGAGTCTGCAAAGAGAGAGAGAGAGAGAGCCCCCTCTTTTATCTTTCCCCCTTCCTCTCCACTCGTATAACCCTCTCTCCCTTCTGCCTTCTCCCTACCTCCCCATACATATAGCTTTCTCTGGTGCGTTGGCTTCTGTCTTCTTTCATTTTACCCTCCTCCTCCGTTCCACCCCCCCCCCCCCTCCATCCGATCAGTGGAATCCCCCTCTCACCCTTAGCTCGAATTCTCCTTATACCCATTGCCTTCCCATCGTGTGTGTGTGTGTGTGTGTGTGCGTGCCATGTGGGATGCCCTGCCGCCCGTCACAGCCACCAACATTGGTGCTGGCATTCCCGCTGTAACGGACGCTGGCGCAGCTGTGGGCACAGCTCTTTTCGCGCAGCCTCATTCCGCTTCCTCGGGTGCGGTAAACGCTGCGATGAGCGATGACAGAAGCCTTGGGTCCTACGGCGAACCTGGCCATCGAGCAGGCTCGCACGGACAGCCTTCCCCTACGTCGCGGTCTCCCCAAGGACAGCGCCAGCAACAACTACCACCACCGATACCGCACCCGTTTAGCCCTGCACCGCACCCCACAGGCGCGACCGCGTCCTCGCTGGAGCAGTCCGGCTCCTACTCCTACTTGCCCATGCCCATTGCGATTCGCTCAGACGCAGGCACGCAACTGGCCAGCATCCCTACTACACTGCGGAAGCGCATCGATTCTGATGCAGTTGATGTCCCTGCGCTGCCTGCTTTTAGCGGCAGCTCCACATCTGAGGAGGTGGCAGACGCAGCATTCCCAAACCATGGCAGCGGGCGGAAGGAAAGGCAGAGCGCGCAGGCGGCGGTTGCCGGGCGTCCGCGGCGGGCAAGCTCGCAGAGGAAGCGAGCGTCCCCGCTGACCGCGCTGCAGTCGTCCACAATCAGCCAAGGCTGGACGTCGGGTGAAGAAGGGAATGGAAGCCTAGGGCCTGATGGGCTGCCACAACGGCGGTACATGCCCGGCGCTGAACGCCGAGCCCGCATTGGGGCCTCGCTCCCGTCTCTCACTGCGTCATTTGCGTCGTCCATGGTATCGCCCCCGCCGCCAGCCGATCCCCATTCTCGCAGCGGCAGCCACAGCTCTCCCCCCCGTGCCTCCGGCGACCAGCAGCAGCAGGGACAGGGAGGAGATGCAGTCGACGTACCACCCCTTCACAATCCGTTCCGCACTACCGCCACCACCACCACCGGATCTGCGCAGCGCGCACGGACCCCTGAGGCTGCAGAGGCCTCTGTCTCCTTGCCACTGCCATCCGTCGCCGTGCCAGCACCCGTGCCAGAGCCCCAAGGGGGCCACGGCAGACTTTGCTTGCCGAGGGAAGACCCTTTGTCGGGCGGCTCTCACGAGCACCTGCCGCACTCGGCAGCTGTGGTGCTGTCCGCGACATCCTCTGCCTGCCCCGCGACGACGACGACAACAACAACTGCAACTGCAGCTGCGCTAGCAGTCCCAGGTCCCCATCCTTCCTCACTTGTATCGTGCACGGCCGAGCTGTCCGAGGCGTCCCCGGATTGTGCGGACCCATCCACATCCACGAGCGGCGGCGGCGGCGGCCTCGTCGAGGTCGACGCATTACCAGTGCCGAATGAGTTCACTGAGCACGCCGAGAGGCCTGTCTCGCATCGACGCCTCCACC
The DNA here is from genome assembly GCA_030849825.1 of Herpetomonas tarakana. Taxonomy (NCBI): domain Eukaryota; phylum Euglenozoa; class Kinetoplastea; order Trypanosomatida; family Trypanosomatidae; genus Herpetomonas; species Herpetomonas tarakana. The sequence goes on from JASAOB010002877.1 coordinate 32,926, forward strand.
GCGGCCCTTGTCAGCATCAGCCGCGCGGCGGCCAGCAGCAGACGCAGATGTCGCCTGGCCCCCTCTCCCACAACGGCGGCGCTGAAGTGGCGTCCTCCGCCCGCAGCGAAGCATTCGAGAACTACCACAGTCAGGCCTCGCCGACATTCGCTTCTGGCTGCTCGTTCGATCCCAGCACGACTGACGGGGCAGCCATCACCACCGCCACCACCACCATCATCACAGAAATGGGCGAGAATGCCCACCGGCTCAGCTTCTACCAGAACAACAGCAGCATGGCGCGCAGCTTCTTCTTCCCCGACGGCATGGGCGGTGCCCACGCCCCGCCGCCGCCAGCAGAGGACAGCTTCCTCATTGCGTCAAGCACGCCGCAGAGGGACTACACCACCTACCCCACGCTGCCCAGGCGGACCGCTCCGCAAGGCTGCCCCCTCTCCCCCTCTCTGCGCGTTCCGCCAACCACGGCACCTGGTGGTGTCTCCAGCTTCTCTGTGGGAGATACTGCTACGTCACCCTTGCACCACTGGCGCGACCGCCCACCGCAGCATCTCGCCCACAACAGCGGCGACAGTAGCACGGGCAGCACGGTCTGGATGTCGCCCACAGCAGACTCCATCGCTCCCTCGAACGCAACGACGATGTCAACTCACACCTTCACTTCCCCAGGACTGCGTCCCAGCCACGACGAAGGGTCCCGTGTATGGCGGAACCATCCGCAGCGCAACCATGCCTCGTTCACGGCACCGCGGCAGCAGGCGCTGCCCGTTGTGGCCCGCACACCGGAGCAGCCGCTGCCAGTGCACCCTCAGCGGGGAGCCGTCATTTCTCTCACGGCGGCGGATGGCGCAGGTGACAACGCCAGCAACAGCGAGGGGGCGCGTACACTGTCCCTGACGTCTGGCGCTCCGCCATCGCAGGACGTGGAGCCGTTGTCGTTGGGGAGGTGCGTAGGCAGCAGTGCTGGCTGGGCGGATGGTGGTGACCCGTCTACACACTCATTTCGCTCCCCGACGCTGGCAGCCTCCTTCTTTGCGCAGAGGCCCTTTGGACCGTCTGGCAGCGGCAACAGCAACAGCGGCCCGGTGGCTGCTGCCGCCGCTGCCACTGCCGCGGGGGACCGTCTCCCTCCCCACCACTGTCAAACCTCTCTACCCCAATCGCACCGACGTCAGGAGAGCTCCGGCACCAATCGGAGCGACGGCGCTGGTGCGGGTGCGTTGGGTGCTGCGAACGCGCGGGCCCCCGCTTGTCTGTACAACTACGCCGTGGCAATCGACGACGTGCCAGGTGTAAAGGACCATGACCACGCTCAGGGGTCTGGGAGGGGCGGGGCTGGCGGCAGTGTGCCTGCTGGTGGTCCCGCCGTGTACACGTACGCCACAGTCGCACAGCAGAGCGGCGCCGCCAGCAACTCGCATTCTCATAACGCCAGCATCTGCGACAGCTTCACGAGCGCGCAGGAGTACAGCAGGTCGCCGACGCCAGCCCAATCGACATCTCGCCCGCGACACCCCCCGCAGCCGCAGCCGCACCCGCCCTCGACGTCGCAGGGCCACCAGCACCACCAACCCCCCCACTCTGAGCACGCGGCAAGCGGAAAGGAGGAGGAGGAGGAGAAGAGTAAGACTGCCCCCATCACCTCGAGAGTGGGCACCTTGGCAAAACCAGCAGCACCTTCGCAATGCCCCCCTCCTCCACCACCTCCTCCTGCGCTTATCGATCTCCAGAAGGAGTTTGAGGACTACACCCAGTTCAAGGGCCAGTGCACCGAGGCCTACCTCACCCGCATCGAGCGCACCGTCGACGCCTTCCTCACCAGCTTCTACAACCCAACGGGGGACCGCAGCGCGTCCTCGGCTGCTGCTGCTGCTGCTGCAGGGGCAGGCAGGGCAACGGCCAATGGTGCCGGAAGAGGAACAGCCGCGCTCATCAACAAGGCAGGGGCGAGGCTCACGCACTGGTTTCGGCAGGCCACCGCGAACGTGCACAGCGGCAGCGGCAGCGGGAACTACACTCCCCACGCTGACGGCAACGGCAACAATAGCAGCAGCAACACCGGAGCCGCTTTGGCGCCGCTTTCCTCCTCTGAGACGGGTGGCGTCGCGAGGCCGTCAGGGGCGATGGCGTCGTCTTCGCCGTCCCCGCCGCCACCTGCCTCGGTGCCCACGGCATCCACCTCTCCCCAGCCGCAACAGCAGCAGTGCTTCTTACCCCACAGCGAAAGCGCCGGGAGCACCGGCAGGAGCGCTGTCGTGGCGGCGGGTGGTGGTGGTGGTGGTGGGTACGGCAGTCCGCTGTTTGACGCGGACGGTGCAGGCACGGGCCGCGTGGAAACAGGCTCTCTCTCCTCTCGGTCAAACTCGCCGTCCGCGAACGGCGGCGATCCCGACGGGGTGGAGGGTGGCAGGGTGACGAAGGTGCCCTCTGTCACGACGACACCGATTGGCACCAGTGCGTCGGGTTGCTCCAGTCTCGCCAACAGCGTTGGCACCAGCCCGCCACCGCAGCAGCAGCAGCAGCAGCAGCAGCTGGAGCAACCTCTGGGGAAGCCGTCACAGCCCGCAGGACACCATCAGGTGGCCTCGCCGGTACCGTACGCCATGCACCCGCTGACCTACGCCGCCGATGCGGTGCCGGAGGACTACATTGACCGAGCACCTAGTGAGGGCGTCCTGCGCAAGGTGGAGCTCAACTACCCCATCATCCTCCACGCGCTGAAGCACCTGCTGCCCCCGCCTCCTCCACCAGCAGACCCGCCCACGCCCGGCAGCGTGCCACCGGGCCATGCCCACAGGCCCCATGCTATCCAACAGCCACCCCAGGAGGTGCAGAGGTTGTTGGCGTCGTCGTCACACTCCGTCAGTGGGAAGACGAGCGGACTCCCGTCTCCACCCTCACTTCCGGACACCAGACCCGACGGACCGAGCCAGCAACAGCAACAGCAACAGCAACGGCTGTCTGCACGGGAGATTGCCATGGCGATGATAGCCAGCCCAAGCACCGAGATTCCGTACAGCCTACGCGACCACATCAGCATCTGCAACGATCTGATTGTGCCCACGATCGAGACCATCTGGCGGGAGTACCTGGAGCCACTCGAGGCGAAGCTGCACCAGTACATGGCCAAGGCCGCCACCCTCACCCATCCTCTGCGGCTTGACGCTGCTGCTGGGCCCACCGTTTCTCCGCACAGCGTCACTGGCAAGGACAGAGCGTCGACACAGCCCTCATCTGAGCCACTCGCACAGGTGCCGCCGACGGCGATGACACCTCAACAACAGCAGCAGTGCCTCCGCATACACAGGTCCCTCCAGAGCGACGCGGAGTACATCGACACCGTCCGAGCCATGGACGAGGAGTTTGTGCGGGAGTACGCACGGGAGCGTGCGGCGATCACCGCCAGGCAGCAACAGCAGCAGCAACAGCGCGAGGGAAGCGAAGAGGGCTCGATTCTGTCAGGCAGCTCGAGGCCGCTTCCAGAGGAGAACCAGCGACGCGGCTTCGTCGGCAACTTGCGTGGGGCCGCGACCGGCGCCATGTCCGACTACGTCCCTGTCTACGGCTTAATCATGTCTCGCCTGCATCGACTGGAGATGGAGCATCGCACCGTGCTGGAGCTATGGGACCCGTCCGTAAGGATCGGTAGGCGGTGAAACCTCTCTCTCTCTCCTTCCTTCTTCCCTTGTCTTCTCGTGCATGCTTCCACCCCGTCCCTTCACACGTGACCGAAATGAAAGGGCGAATGCACTTGCTGCGTGTGTGTGGGGAGGGAGATGGTGTCCCATGAGCGATGAAAGGTGCACCGTCGTCCCCGTCCCTCCCTCCTCCCCTCTCCGATCCTTCGTTTGTGTGGAGCGGATATGCACCTGTCCACCCCCTCCTCTCTCTACTTCACCTCACGAGAAACCTGTAGCACCGCGTACGCCGCACATTAGTTAAGAGGCGGAAGTTGAGGGGGTGAGCGCGCGCCACAGATGCTGTCGCGGTCCTTGTGCTGTCTGTCGTGGGCAGGAGGCACTATCCGCAGCCGCCGCACCTGGAGCCTCCCCGACATTAGGAAACAAAACACTGCGACGACCGACGTACACGAGCTGCAGCGCATTGCAAGAGCTGCCCAGGTGGAGCTGCCGGCCGCGGCACAGGCGGCCCGGCATGGCCGGCGCAGCTACCAGGCAGACGCACAGTCGGCGCTGCTGTCGCGGCCAGGCGGCCGGCAATCCCGACTGCAAGATCCTGCCGCCACCTTTCACTACAAGCGGCGACGTCCAAAGATGAAGTTCAACGCCGGCGCGTTCAGGCGGCACTACGGGTCCTCGTAAAGGAAGGGACCGTGCGGTGCGGAATGTGTGTCTTCTGCGACTGTGAGGCTGTGGGTTGGTTTCTCCCCCGTTCCCTGCATCGTTCGATATAGGACTGGGAAGAGGAGGGATGACGCAGTGCGAAGAGAGCGGCGAGCCACTCCTCTTCCCGCTCCCCCTTTCCTTTCTTCCCACTCAAGTAGGTGTGCTTGCCGCATGTCCCGCCACTGTCCAAACTGCCACCCTTTTTTTTTTTTTTGTCTGTTGCGTCTCTCTCTCAACATCTGTCCCACACAATGGCATCGCGCGTCCCCCCCCCCCCCCCGTCACCTTCGCTTCATGCTGCCCCCTATTCACTGTGTACCTCCCTCCCCCCTCCCTCTCCCTCTCCCCCCTGCTACTACACATCCTCCCCCACCACCTCTAGGGATTAGCACGCCAGGAAGCAGCCACTGCAAACCGCACCGCCGTCACAGCTCTCACAACTACAAGTTCCTTCGTCTTTACTTTTTCCTTCCTCTTTCGTTCTTTTTTCCTTTTTTTTTTTTGACTTTCCCGTTCGCCCATCGCTACCCCCCTTACCTTACCTTCCCCTTCCCTCACCTCGTTTCCTCTCTCCCTAACCCATAAACTGGAAGAATCCATACTACAGGCAACATCAAATACAAGACACACACACATACACTCCCATAAACTTTCTCACTCGCACACACACACACAGCAAGGGGTGAAGCAAAAATAAATCATGTTCCGCCGTCTTGCCGCTACCCCCACCGCTGCTGCCGTTGCCGCGGCAACCGCGTCGATGATTGGACTCGCTCACACGCAGAGCCGCCGCCGCATCTTCGTCTTCAGCCAGCAGAACCACGTTCTGGAGAGCAACCAGAAGGCGCTCGGCAGCCCCAGCAACGTGTGGGTGGAGGAGTGGGAGTTGGAGCGGCTGGGCTGCAAGGCCGAGGAGGGAGCCCTGCCCACCCTGGTCCGTGTTCCCAGGCAGCAGGAGCTCTACAACTTTGACCAGATCATCTCCCCTCCGGAAATCATGGAGCCCCCGCGGCACAGCAACTACGCCAGCCGCAATCAGTACGGGGGGGATCTGCAGTTCGAGCTCGACGATCGCGCGCAGAAGCACAACTTCCAAAGCAAGTGGTGGATCACCAAGGTGCAGGCCTACAAGGAGAACCTGCAGTTCAAGAACAATGCCCGTAGCAGTATTGTCCTGATGAAGAGAGACGTGAAGCTGCTGCACACCAGCCAGATCATCGGCGGTGATGCCCTCGTCCAGTTTCCCGTCAGCGGCGGTACTCGTAGGCCGTACACCCGCAACAGCGAACTTTTTGCCGTTCTCCAGGACCACATCAAGAGCAACGGCTTCAACAGCGGCCTGTACTTCACTCGCCGCCAACTCGAGAATCTCAAACTCAGCCTACAGCCCAACGCACAGCCCGTACTGCAGGAGATGAGCTTCGGTGACCGCCACGTCATCTACAATGTTGAGCAGCTCGAGGACCCCAGTGCCGTCTTCAAGGCCCTGTCACGCAGCCCGGTGAACGTGCCCACCTTTCTGTTCTCTGGCGAACCCATCCACCACGACGCGGCCAAGAAGTTCCCAAAGACGTTCAAGAGCAACTACTGGCTTACCGGCAGCGACGCCGACGTCTACCAGTGGCCCATCAAGGAAAGCGAGAAGCGCAAGGGCGTCATCTTCCAGCACAGCGGCTCCGCGCCGCAGCAGATTGAGCTGTACAATGTGGAGCAGCTCACCAATCCCGACGAAGGCTTTGCCAAAGCGGGACTTTACACCCTGTAGAGAGAGTGAGAGAGGCTCCTGCAATGACCAGAGAGGGAGGGGAAGTGGCCCATCTGCCTCTGGTCGCAGCACATCGCGCTGCTTCCCTCTCCCTATGTCTTTCCCTCTCTGTGGTCACTCTCCTCTTCTTCGAGTAGCGGCCCCCCCTCCTCTTCCCCCCCCCTCTCCAACCTGAGCGTTCCTCTTCCTATTATAGAAGACTTGACTGGGCAGCTGCGTGCGTCTTGTCCGTGTGGGGTGACGACGGCCTCCCATTTGGTCCGTGCGGTTCTTGCTCCTTTCCATTCCCTTTCCTTGAGGATGACTCCTGAGAATAGAAATTTCCTGTCGATTGCAGTTCTTTGCCTTTCGTCACGTTGCCTTGACGATATCTTTTGCTCTCCCCCCCCTTCCTCCCTTCCCACGCGCTTCATAGACTACAACACCAACAACAAGGGCAGTGCTCCCCCGTCTCTGTCCTTCTCACCTCGACTGCACGCCGTCCACTCCGCACGGGATGTCCCTCCCCCCCTCCCCCCCTCCCCCCCTCCCCCTCGACTTCAGTCCTATATGTCTGTTTCCATTTCCTTCGTTTTGTTTCCCCCATTCCTCTTCCTATCACTGTGTGGATCCTCTAAGATGATGCAACACAGCAGTTCTTTACACATCCCCATGAACGAACACACACACACACACACACACACACACACACACACACACATGTAGACCAAGGGCAGGAGGAGGCCTGAACGCGGATAGGAGACGCCTCAGCCTCGGCCAAGTGGCAGCTTCGCCCGTTGGGGGAGCTGTCCTGAGATGCATGGCGGTGGCAAGGAGAAGGGCTACGATGAGGATGGAGAAGAGGCAGGTGTGCTGTCAGGCGGACGTAGGCTCCTCACCTGCTCGTTCTAGTCCCCTGCGAAAAAGATGCATATGCCCCACCGCCTTCGTCTCTTCCTCTCTCTCCCCTTTTGCGTCGCCATTGGTGGGGTGGAGACAAGAACACCACCACCAGAAAGAGCTCAAGGGAGCTCGCTACACACAGATCATACACAGACCATACCCACACACACACACACACACTTCATTGGGCAAACGGGAAGAAGAGGAGACTGCTATTCTCTTTGCTTTCCCCACTCTCCCCACTCTCCCCACTTTCCCTTCCTCTCTTGGTGTTTGCCTCTCTGCTTCTCAGCTTCTCCCCTCGCGTCTTGCCCATGCTCACCCCCTCGCCGCGGCGGTGCGTGGTGTTCACGCAGGGCTACCCCTTCCTCGCCGACTTCGCTCGGCGCCACTTCCTCCCCCAGCACCCCCTCTCGTCCAGCCCCCTCTGGCTGGACGAGAACGACTTTACCATGTGCCAGCAGACGGCGGCGCGGCGCGGGGTCGCATCCCCGTTGAGGATCAATCCGCTGAGCCACCACCCTGAGCTCTCTCCGTATGCACAGAAAAGAAAAGCCACGAAAGGGGCGAGAGGGAGGACGAAGGGGGGCCACGCGGGCGGACGAGGCCATGACAACGGCGCCGTCGGGCATCCGGAGGGAGGGAGGGGAGGAGAGAATGCACTTGCCAAGCGGCCGTGTCAGCACAGCACAGAGAAGCTGAGAGGACAATCCACCCGCTCCTTTCCTCATGCTGAGCGGCGATACAACGTGCCCATCTGCAGCCTCGATGTGCACCGCCACATGCACCTGTACAACCTGGACCAGATGAAGTTGGCCTACTATGATACTGTCAACTCAGCAGACACCAACACCACCACCACGACTGCCAGCCTCTTCTTCTCCAGCAACGACCCTGGCGAGCGCGAGCGACAACAGCTGCAGGAGGGACTCGCTCCATCCCATCAGAGGCCGGTGAACATGGAGGAGAAGATGAGGCATGCCGCGGCAGCGCTGACGCTGTCGAATGCGCCGCCCCTCTACGATGTCCGTGCAGCGACTTCTACGAGCATGGACCACGGCAGCAGTACCAGCGACAACGCTTGGATGGCGGCAGACGCAGCCGCCCGTGAGCAGGAGGGCGTTCAGGCTCTCCGCGCTCGATTTCCCAACCCGGGCGGCGGCCTCACCATGGCAGCGACGACGGCGATGGCGTTCTCCATCAAGAGTAACCGCCCGTACACCAGTACGATGCAGGCCGACTTGGCTCGCCTGACGCACCTGCACGGGTACCGCTCGCAGTATTGGGGCACGGCGGCGCAGTGGCAGGGCCTCGGTGCCCAGCCCCAGCACAAGCAGCAGCCACACCTCGTTTACCTGCCCTACACCACCAAGCTCGTCCACATCTCCTTGATCGAGGACGCCGAGGAGTTGCTACGGCGGAGCTTCATCTCCGGCAAGAGCGGCACCCTCTCTCCCATGTGGAACCTCACACCAGACATCCTGCGCCGAGTGCGCGACACCACCATCGCCGGGGAGGGCGGCGCAGGCGAGCCCTCCCCCTGCCTTCCCGTCGCACAGAACCACCTCCCCTTTGGGCAGGGCGTGCCAGTGTCAGACGGCGGCTGGCTCGCCACCCACGAGCAGCCATCCCATGCCCGCAGCACAAGGGAGGCGGCGGAGGCGGATATGTTCTACCAAGCCGTCCTTGAAGACATGCTGATCCACAAGTATCAGTTCCCCCTGTACTTCAGCGGCCGACAGCTGCTCACCCATCGCCTCTCCCTTAAGCCCAACGCCGCCGGCATCGATGTGCGCGCGCGGAAGGCACAGCAGTTTCTGCTCGATGCGATGCGAGAAGGAGGAGGGTGGGGGGACGGCCTTTTCCCACTCACCGTCGAGAGTGCGTACGGCGGTGGGTTCCGGCACGAGGGTAAAGGGGGCTCAGGTGCCTCCTCCTCCTCCGCCACCGCTGCAGATGGGCGGCTGCCGCGCAGCACACCCGCCATAGCGGAGGCGATGGGCGGCCTGGGCCTGGGCCTTGGCGTGCCCGTCGTACACCACTACTACCACCTCTCCCAGGTGCACTTCCCCGCAGGCTTCACCATCCCCTTGCGCGTGGTGACGGCGGAGCTGGAGTCCAACGAGGGCGTGGCGCTGCATGGCGTGTCGGGACAGGTGCTGCCCTTCACGGAGCTCGCGGTGGAGAGTGTCAGGAACACCTACCCAGAGCTTGCGGCCGTCTTGCTGGAGCAGCCGCAACAGCAGCGGGCTAAGGAAAGCGCCGAGGAAACCGCAGAGGTGGAAAGCGAAGAACACGAGCTGGACATCCTCGACATTCTCCAGCGTGGCGCAAGTGGCAAGGGCATCAACACGAAGGGTGGCGGCACAGCAGCTCCCTTTGTTGATGCTGCCACGCGCAAGGAGCAACTCCTTGCCCTGTCCGACGAGGACTTCGCCGCGCTGGTCCGCGCGCGCACGGATCCGGCCAACATTAGCGGCCGTAGCCTGTGGTTTCTCGCGGACGACGTCTTGAAGCTCGATGGCATCGTTGACGTGAACGCGGCGCCGGTCGAGGTGCGGGACACCAGCGGCGGTGCCGATGCGGGTGCGGGGGGAGGAGGGGGCGGCCTTGACAGCGCGGGCGGCGGCGCGCTTGTCTCGCCACGGGCCTTGTTCAACGTGGAGTGTCTCGTGAACCCCGACGAGGGCTTTCGGATGGTGAATCAGCGCATCCCCGGCACCGATGGCTTACACTGAGCTGAGCGTGATGACGACGACGGCGACAAGGACAGCGATAGGGATGACCACTCGCAGGCCCCCTTTCTCTTACCTTTCTCCTTTTCTTCTCCTCCCTTTTTGTCTATATGTTAAATCTCTCTCTCTCTCTCTGCTACCCACGTATCATCCGCTCTTGCCTCGGTCCTCCTCGACGACCTCCCCCTCCCCACCTCCTCACAGCAAAGACCCCCCCACTGCTACGCTGGATCACGAACCACCACCACGGGCCTCATCAGCTCCTCGCTCTTACGAATGACTGAAATGGCATGGCTGCTCCCCCTCTCACCTTCTCCCCCTTTCCCTTCACCCTGCCTCCGTTTCCCATAGTCGGTTCTCAACATGTCGTTTCGCGTCAGAGGCCTGTGCCTTCTCCGGGCCACACCACCAGGCCTTCAGCGCAACCCCAACCGCGTCGTCATCCCGCGTCTCCCTTCGCAGACACCGCCAAAGCGAGGCGCCACCGCCAGCAGCGCATCCAGCGAGTATCATGACAACAAACACATCCCGGCTCACACTGGCCAGTTCCTTCCTCGCGATGGCGTCGATGACCTGCGTCGGCAGGAGCAGCTCCAGCAGTTCGGTATGAGCACCGAGGCGCAGGCGGAGCAGGTGTGGCGCGACAGCAAGCCGCACTTACGCAAGCATCAGGCCCTTGTGGAGGAGATGGGGGTGGAGGGGGCCGTGCGGGAGACTCTGGACCCGAGCAGGACGAGCTTTCACGACGAACTCAAAGCCCGCCCGCTGGACCGCGCCATCCTCGAGGAGATTTACCTCGGTCTGCACGGCCGACGGGTGGAGCGGCGGCTGAAGAAGGGCGTGTCGTGGGAGCACTGGATCGCCAAGGGGGACGGCACGGCGCCCGTCTACACCACCTCTCGCAAAGGTCAACAGACGTTCGCATTTGGTGGGCACATCAAACAGGTGGGGCAGGCCACCCACCCTTTACAGTTTCCCGTACTGCGCGTCCCGGGCAAGGAGGCTCTCCACAACAGCAACGCGGGCAGCGGCACCAGCGGGGCCCCGTCACGCGAGGGGCGCGGCGCCATGAGGAAGAACCAGGTGGTCCATCGGGAGCTCCTCGTGCCCGAGGTGGCCTTCATTGGCCGCACGAGCAGCGGGAAGTCCGCCCTCGTCAACGCCATTGTGAATGCGATGATCGCGCCGTACGGCCACCTGCAAGGCACGACAAGCGCTCTTCACTTCTACTCTGTTGCCAATAAAGTGGTGCTCGTGGACTGCCCGGGGTATGGGTACTACAACCCGATGGAGACACCGCAGCTGGACGCGGAGAACGCTGTCAAGGCGATGCGGGCGTACTTGAAGGCGGGGGCGTTGCGGCAGCGCCGAACGGAGCCACGTGCGGCCACCCCAACGACAACGAAGGCGACGGGGCAGGGCGACAGGCAGACGGGAAGTCCCCTGCACGGAGTCGATTTCGATGACGACGACGACGTCAGCGACGCCAGCCACGCGCCGCGCTCCCCGGTCACGGGTAGAGCCGTTGCCCGTCCTCTTGTGCAACCGCGGAACCTGAAACGGGTCTTCCTCTGCGTCCCTGCGCGGGGCCTGCAGCACACCGACATGGCCTACTGCCGCTTGCTGGAGGAGCTGGGCATCCCCTTCGCGGTCGTTCTCACAAAGACCGATGCCGCCCCCATCCGTCTGCTGGCTCGGCTGGCCGACCACACCCGCTGCCAGCTCGTGCAGTTCTCACAGTGCAAGGAGCTGATGCTGACGAGTGCGCTGCGGCTGGCGGGGATTGACAAGATGCAGTCACTGATTGGCAGTGTGGCTGTCACGGAGGATCGCATGGCTGGCGCCACCATGGACTTTAGCGCCATTGTGTGAGGGAGTGGTGGTGGGAAGGGAGGGGAAGGGAAAAGGAGGGGGGGGGGTAGCGGGAGAGGATACCTGCAGACACACACACTCATCAGAAGCGGTCGGCGTGTGGCCCCTCTCCCTCCTCCTCTCCCTCCTACACTTTCACACAGGCAAAGCTTCATCCGTTTCTCTATAACGCAGAAAGCGAAAGCCATAGGAAGATGACAAGAAGAAGGGAGACACACCACCCGACGACACTTCACAGGGTGAGAAGAGGAGGTGATCCTAGCGAGACTCAACCTCCCTCCCCCCCTTTCTGGAGATGGCAGGAACATGGCCCCTCCCCCTCCCTCCTCCGCTGCCTCCTTCTCCTCTTTTCTCAGTTTGCAGTAAGAGAAGATTAGTTACGCCAACCCTTTGTGCCGCTGGCAGACCCAAGGAACACCACCACACCCACACCGCCCGTCAGCCAGCCGAAGAGAGAGGGAAAGAAACAAGGCTTGTCAGCTCTGCGCTGTTTGAGGACTGCCCTTTGTCTCCGCTCCTTTCTCCTCACCCTCTCTCTACCTCTTCGTTTCGTATTGTCTTTCAACTACTTTACCCTATCTGTCTATATATACATTGGTTTCACTATTTCTCGGTTCATCTGCGTTCGTTTGCGCTCCCTCCTCCTCCCTTCCTCCCTTCCTTCTCCGATTTCTCCACCGCCGCTCTCCCTCCTCTCTATCCCCCCCCCTCCTTATTCAACGATCGCAAACAGACACAGGCAATAACATCGGGAATAGAAAGGAAGAATCATATATACATACACGTATATAAGTCAATCAGCGTCACAAGGGAGAGAAACCGAGAAGGAAAGGAAAGGGGGAGTCAGAGAGACACTCAAAGGATTCCATCGGACCTTTACCTCCACAAAAGTATTCACCACCCCCATATCGACACTCGCTTCCATTGTCCAGAGCTCACCATATATATACGTTCTGTTCTTCCTCAGTCATTGTTCAGCGTATTGAATACCCGTATCCCTGGAGAACACACACACACATCAAGAAGAGACGAGGACACAAGTAGAACAAAACTCGGAGGAAGAAGGTGTGTGTAAGTCAAACCACACAAATCAACACGTGAGATAAAAAAAAAAGGAGGAGAGAGAGGAAAGAAAAAATGGACCGTGGACGTTTGACCGTCAAACTAGACGGCCTCGTCTCCTTCCAATGCGCTGACGGCTTCCTCAGCGCTTCTGGCGTGGAGCAGGAGCGGCTGCGCCTCCAGGCCCCACCCGTCGCCGACACCGGGGACGAGGCCCTGCCCTTCTTCTCCTTCTCCGCCAACGTCTTCCGCATTGTGCAGACCCGCAGCCAGATCATCGCGGCTGAGGAGCTGAAGAACGGGAAAGGCGCCTCCTCGCGGCAGGAGGACGAGGCGGCAAGGGCAGCTGGCGGCAAGGACGGCGCACAGGGCTCAGCCAACGCCCCACGCCCCATTGATGTCGTCGGCACCCAGGAGCTGACCTACGGCCAGATCTTCTCGCTTGTCCACGTCGACAGCGGCCTGTACGTGTCCGTGGCGCACTCCCAGCCCTCGAGGAACGACCCTGACTGTGTGTCCGTCGTGCTCGTGAACGAGGACGGCGCGCGCTCGTCGAGCTGCGAGTTCATCTTCGTCTCCCGCTACAAGATTCACTCCGACGGCGACAAGCTGTGCAAGGCGGACGAGGTGCTCATCCGCCTGGCCGCCAAGCCCGTCTTTCTCCACGTCTCCGCGCCGCCCTTCATGGAGGCCGACGACGAGTCCAAGGAAGAGGAGCAGCAGGTGCTGAACCGGACCTTCCGCCTGGGGGCCAATCTCTCGTATCAGCGGCTGCCCGCGGCCGGCCGCTCTGCCCAGGTTCTCCCGTCTGCCTCGCAGACCACCTCGCAAAACGCGAGCTTCGCACTGTCGAAGGCGGCTCTGCGCGGTGTCGGTGGTGGTGGTGGTGGTGACGTTACGGCTGCGGACACCCGTCATGATGCCATCGTTGGCCTCACGCGCGACTACCTGGACGAGGTGAATGGCTGTGAGGAGGGTGGTGTCTCCTTCATTCTCCACCGCTACGACGTCGGTACCGACCGCGCCAACGTGCAGCGCAACCAGCTGCACATCAGCCGCTCCTACGTTGCCTGCGGCACGCCGCTGTGCTTCTACCACCGCGAGCGCGAGGCTTTCCTGACGACAAGCGTGACGAACCCGCGCATGGTGAAGGTAAACGAGATGCAGGACACGGAGGGCGGCGGAGTACCCAAGAGCACCATCAAGCTGCGCCGCCACCAGGGCGAGATGAGTGGGGTGCAGGCGCAGAACGGCGCTGTCGGCCGCATTCACAGCAACCCCGCCGCCGCCACCACCGCGGCTGGCGACACTGGCAGTGGGGACCCCGCCACGCCAACCGTCACGGCCACGGCTGAGGCGAGGATGGAGACGGCCTCGATGCAGTCCCGTGCTGAGCACGCCGCCTTCGCCGCCGCCCGCGCGACGGCGACGGTTGGCCTGCTGGACGTGAGCACGACCCGCCGCATGCCCTTTCCCGTGTTTGCCGGCCAGCCGCCCGACGTGACGGGATCGGCAGAGGTCAGCCTGGCCGATTCCCGCTCCGGGGCCACCTCGCTGTGGGTCTTGGAGGGCGAGGACCCCACGCAGGGCGGCCCCGTCCGCCTGCAGCAGTCCGCCTATCGGGTGAAGCACGTCATCACCGGCCTCTACCTCGCCGTGTGCGGCACCGCCGTCGACAGCTTCTTCGAGGACGACGTCGACGACGAGTCGGATGGACACGTCATCCCCGGCAGCGCCGACGACGAGGCGGACGGCGCTGTTTCCCTCTTGTCCGGGGCTGCGGCGAAGCCGGTGCGCGAGACGGAGCTGTGCATGATCTCCGAGCCGCGGACTTACAAGGACATGCAGCGCACCCTGTTCACCATGGAGAACATGTTCGCCTCGGAGTGCAACTGGCTCATCGAGCAGGACTGCCTCGTGCTCAAGAACGTCCTCACCGGCATGTACCTCTCCACCGACAACGCCTTTGACGGGTCCAATATTCGTCTTGAGCTGCAGTGGCAGCCGTCCGTGGCGGACACCATCGTCATCACGTACACCAAGCCGGATATCCAGAGGGACACCATCTTTCTCTACCACCAGTCCCAGACCCTGACCAAGTTCCGTGACGCCTTCCAGGCTGCTGCGATGGATAAGCAGCTGTACCGCCAGCAGCGCCGCGACGCCGCTGCGGCCGGTGACGCCGCGGCCAAGGCGGAGGTGGAGGGCTGGGACAAGGAGCAGGCTACGTGGGAGGCCGCGGTGGAGGAGCGCATGCTCGCCAGTGACATTGACGAGGAGCTGCTGAAGCGGCACGCGATTGAGAAGACAGCGGAGAGCCCCGTTGACGATGCGATCCGGGAAGTGTCCTCCGCTGGCAGCTACGACGTCAGCCCCACCGCGCGGCGGGCGTCCCTCGCGGCCAAGCCCGCCGTCGGCCGCGACTACGCCCCGCTCTACGCGCTGATCCGCCAGACGCAGGACACTCTGATCAGCCTCATCCGCTTCTGCCAGCGGTCCCCAGACAGGAACGTGCTCAGGTCGGAGGGCCTGCCCCACAGCGCGCACCAGCGCATCCTCTACGATGTCCGTCTGTACCGGCTCATCTTTGACGTTCTCCTGACGCCTTTCTGCCAGTTGGTGGCCGACCCGACGCCGATAGGAGCGGGGGCGGGCTCGCCGGCGTGGCTGCCCCCGCGCGGTGGCGAGAACCTGCGGGACCGCCACCTCTTTCAGGCTGTCCTCACCGCTTCGCAGCAGCGACACGTGCTCATGCACTCCCTGTGGGACCTGACAGACGATACCAACCCGCAGCTGGTCGCCGACGCGATTCGTCACCGCCTGCCCACCACCCCGTTCGCCGGTGGCGTCCTCAGCGTGGCCGAGCTGATGCTGCCGGCACACGCAGAGATGCACCTGACATGTCGTCTTGCGGTGCAGCTGCTGAAGGTCATGGTGACGGAGAACTCGAAGTTGGCCGACGGCTGGGACGCTTACATCCGGCACTGCCTCGAGCTCGATGGGCGGCGTCTGCACGTGGTGGAGATGATGAAGACCATGTTCACCGACAACGTCAACGTGCCCCTGAGCGCCGTGAAGACCGTTGCCGAGCACTTCATCGGGGCGACCAAGTCGATCCGCAGGTCCTCGTACTTGGACTTCCTCGGCGCCGCCTGCATCTTCAAGTTCAAGGGTATCGCTCCACGCCAGGACTTCATTGCGCAGAAGCTGCTCGTCGAGCACCCGGAGCTGCTCGTGGAGTTTGTCACGGCGAACGGGGCTGTGTGCGTGGTGGCCCAGGAAGGCGAGCAGCCCACCCCAATGAGCGAGTTCTTCACGTCGTACCCGGATCGCAAGTACGTCCATTATGTCGAGAACCAGATTGCCCTGTTGGCGAAGCTGTGCTACGACGGCAGCACGCAGTTCTGCCGGGATGAGGTGAGCAAGAAGATACGGCCAGATATGGTGCTGCACATTCTGCGCACAAACGTGTGGACGGGGCAAGAGCGCGTTGGCGTGGCGAGCCCTCTGGACACCCTGCGCTCCCACTGGATCCGGCTGGCCTTCCAGTGCTTTGTGGTGGAGAAGATCCGCGACCCGGAGCGGCAGCTTCGCGTGAGCACGGTGCTCTTCGGCTCCAGCGAGCTGCGCCGGAAGCAGGACCCGGCGTACTACTCCGGGCACAGCGATGACGAGATGACGGCGGCACTGAAGGAGGCGACGCTGAACATCCTCAAGGCGAACCCGTACTTTGTGCAGGACGATGTCGGCCGCAGCGTCCTCATGCGCGCCGTCGTCGCCATCTGGTTCCGCATCATTCGCTTCCGCCAGTACACGGAGGCGGAGTTCCACACCGTCGTGCCCCTCTTCCTTGGCCTGCTGGACGGCACGCAGGATGTCCTGAGCACCAACCCCGTTGTCATTGCGCAGCAGAACCAGGCCCGTCGCGAGGCCCTCGAGGCCACCGGCAGGATACGGGGGAAGCGCGGCGCCGCAGCGGCGCTGGGGAGCGGAAAGATGGCGGGGGAGCGTCTGGAGACCAAGAAGGAGAGCGTGCACCTCATGCGGATTCGAGAGATGGTCTGCCAGTCCCTCACCGCCGCACTCGACAACGGCATCTTCAAGGCAGCGGACGAGGTCATTGTGTACCTCTACGACGTGTACACGATCCCGGCCACCACGCGCCGGATCAAGAAGCCGTGGCAGGAGGACGCAGTGTATACACAGGGCCTGCTCGCCAACGGCACCGCCCGCGTCCACGCCATCGGCGTCAAGGTGCTGGGCAAACTTAGCGAGGAGACGGCGCTGCTGCCGAAGACGCAGGAGGCCGGCTGCTGCTGCCGCGGTGGTGGCAAAAAAGGAAAGAAGAAGGCGGGCAAGGTGCGCGCCGACGGCTACGAGGAGATTGGCAGTGGCGGCGACGATGACAGCGAGGGCAGCGAGCAGGAAGATGGCCCACTCGCCACCCCCGGCGGTGGCAACGACAAGTCGGACAGTGAGATGGGCGACCCAGACGAAAGCCTCAGCGACAACAGCGACGATGATGAGAGCAACGTTTTTGAGGACTCCAAGCGCATCGCCGCTGCTGTCGACACCAGTCTCGTAACCGCCGTCGACATTCGCGACTACCTGGACTACCTGAACGCTCGTCTTTGCAAGAGCTTTGTGCCGGGCCGGCTCATTCCGCTTCTCCTCGACGTGACGCGGTACAACAGCAACGCCCTGACGGTGCAGGCGATGCGTCTGCTTATCCAGCTCTGCGTGATTCGTCGCTCGATGGCGCAGATGATCTTGACAGTCAACACGCTACCCTCGCACGAGGTCGTGAGGAGCTTTGACAAGATCCACGACGTCGCCGTGGCACTGAGCAAGAGTATGTCGAACACGTCCACCTTTGGGGAAGGGTGGGAGCATTCGATCAAGATGGCTGTCGTCACGCTGCTGGAGTCCTTCGACGAGGATGCCGGGAGGCCCGCCCCGGCGGCGGCGACCGGGGAGGAGGTGCAGAAGGCCCACGAGGCCATCGCCCGCAGCGAGGCCGCCAGCAAGAAGGCTGGTGAGACGGAGGCCAAGGTCACCCGCACAGGCCCCAACCGGGAGAGCGATCTGAGGAACATCTACTCCTCCTTCGCTCTCGCCACCAAGGAACGCCGAGCGTTCGGCGGCAACGCGGACAGCCTGGAGAGTTCTGTGGACAGCAGCCGGGGCAGCCGTCCCCTCACCCCTGGCGGGGGCAGCGGGCCCTTCCGCACCCGCGCGCAGAAGCTGTGGGCGAAGACGGCCGGTGCCACGCGCATGCTCATCTACAGTAACACCATCCGCAACCGCCGCCAGGCCCTCGGCCTCAGCGACACGTCCAGGGTGCCCATGAGTCTTGTCGTGCGGGCGGAGATGATGGCGCACTGGCGCATCCACGACACGCTGCTCGCAGCGCTGCCCAAGGTCCCCCCCGAGCACCCCAGCTTCTTCCGCCTCATGAAGTTCTTCTACTTCTTTACGCTGTCGGAGAGCAACGCCAAGCTGCTGCGAGGCAGCATCCAGGTCTTTGTCGATGCCGTGCCCAAGAGCGAGAAGGCCCGCGCGCTGTGCCTGAATGTTGTCGTCGCCATCCTCGGCAATATGCACAACATAAACGACTACCTCACCCCTGAGCTGCTCTCGGCGTTTGTGCAGCGCGTTGACAGCGAGGTGTACACCAAGATCCCGGACAAGGAGTTCGTCGAGCTGCTGAGCGACAAGGTCTTCTCCAAGCCGGCCGTTTCCGTTGTCGCGCGCCGCCGCATGATGCTCATCCTCCGCGAGCACAGCACCCTCCGCAACCTGTCCAGGCCACGCCCGAACCCCACCGTTGTCGAGGTCGAGTTCATCGCGGCACTGGTGAACCTGCTGTGCAACATTTGCGGCAGCGCCATCAGCGTGCTCACGCTGGCCCAGCGCATCCTCACCTCCCAGAGCATCTGCCACATCGTCACCCAGCGCTTCCAGGACAACCCACTTCATCTGCCCGCGACCACGTCGGCGCCGGCCACCGCCTCGGCCGAGGCGTCACTGTCCAGCCTGCAAGACCCCCGCCCGGGCGTTGGGGGGGACCCCAGCGGCTTCAAGCTGGTGAACTCGTACCTCCGCGCACTCGTCGCGCTGTACTTCGCCACGCCAGAGGACAACGCCGAGGACCGCCGGCAGCGCCAGGCCACGTGGATGGGGAACGCAGTCTGGTGGGACATGGTGCGGCTGATGACGTTGCTCTACAAGGAGTGCGCCGCGCTGGTGGTGCGCGACCAGGAGCTCATCGAGAATGAAGGCCTTGAGACGATCGAGGCGAACCGGCAGTACTTCCTGACAACGGTGCCCATCACCATCGCTGCCTTCTTCATGAACTGCTACAACCGCGCGAGCTACACGAAGCAGCAGCCCAAGGTGATCAAGTCGGCCTTCGAGGACCTCGTCGGCGCCTGCGCGGACTTTGGGCAGGGGATGATGCGAAACATCAACGCCCTGGCTCTGAGCGTCGAGGAGGTCGTCAATTTCCGCCGATTGCTGGGTATTCTCGAGTTCGTTGCCTCCCGGTCCGGCTACGCCTCCTTGCAGAAGCCGTGCGAGCACTGCGCGGCGGTGAAGGGCGAGATGCTGACGTGGCTGGCGGCGGAGCAGACGAAGCTGCACGCCCGGCTCATCACGGAGATGGAAACGCGGAAGCAGCTGGGCATCAGCCACACCAACGAGGACGATGTCGGCGCGTTTGACATTCTTTTCCGCGAGGAGGCCGTGTCGAACGAGCTGCAGCGCTCCGGCGCGGGGCTGCTCATGTCCGGGGCGGCGACCACCGACCGCGGTGTCGCCAACGTGCGCGCCGCCCTCCGCGCCATGCTCAAGGGCAACACCCTTGTCCCCTCCCTGCGTCGCCACTCGAGCGAGGTGGTGCTCGTCGTCAACTCCCTGCTGATCCAGAGCACCTATCGCGCCTCCCTTCGCGACTCGCTCTCCCGCATTCTGGCCGCCATGCAGAAGAACCTCTTCACCCCACGCACCTTTGTTGGCCTACTGAACTTGTTCTACAACTCGCTCGACTCCGCCCTGCACCGCTACGGCAACACAAAGAACCTGGAGAGGGTTGTGGGGACGATGCCGGCGGTGGAGATGATCGACGATCAAGAGGCGCCGAGGATGGCGACGGAGTGGGAGCTGGCGCAGGCGGCGGAGGGCAACGCCAACGCCTCCATCGCCGAGGACAGCCTTGCTTACGGGCTGCAGATTGTGTATCACTCCATTGGCATGTCGAATGTCGTCGCGTCGCTCTGCGGCATCGACGACGAGGTCGTCACGTACAGCGCGGTGCGGCTTGGTGTGGCCATCCTCGAAGGCGGCAACGAGCGTGTGCAGGAGGGACTGCTGGAGTACTTCACGACGCGCGAGGAAAACTTCTTCCACAACGTGCGCGACATCTTGAAGAGCTCGATGGGCTTCGTGGAGCGCGTGAACGCGGAGCACCAGTACTACCTCCTCAAGCGTGGCACACGCGCGTCCGAGATCCGGGGGAGCTCGGCCTCGGCCAACCTGCAGCTCGTGGAGGGACTCAAGTCCAACCGCGAACAAGCCCCCGACAGCGGTCACGACAGTGCGTTCCTGCGTCTGTCTGGCTGGGGCCGCGCGCGTGGCAGCCGACGCATCCGTCTGGTCACGCACATCTTCCGCCTCCTCCAGCTCTTCTGCGAGGGGCATCAGAGCGGCATGCAGAACTACATCCGTGCGCAGCACGACAACCTGCACAGCGCGAACATGGTCCACGAGGCCGCCACGCTGCTGACCGAACTCAGCGTCTACATCACCCCGGCCAACCTCAAGGTGGTGAGCCAGGGCTTTGATTTGCTGACGGAGGTGTGCCAGGGCCCGTGCCGCGCCAATCAGGAAAGCCTCATCAACTACGACGCCTGCTGGACGATCAGCCACTGTCTGGCGTACGTGAACAGCTCCGACATCACCATTGGCGACCCCGCGGAGGACCAGATCAACAACCTCAGCGAGGCCGACGTCGGCGACCTCCGCACCGCGCTCAGCAACACGGCGCTCGCCCTTATTGAGGGCTGCCGCGAGGAGGAGATCTTCCAAAAGGTGCTGATCCAGCTCCCCTTGCATGATATCGAGGTGGAAATCTCCAGCGTGAAGCCGTCTCTGCTCTTCAAGATCACCGCTGACGAGCAGTACGAGCACCACCCCCGCGCCGAGGCCCTGTACAACTGGCTCATCTACCTCAAATCGGTGCAGCCCTACGCGAATGACCTGCAGCTCAAGCATATCAACGAGATCCTGCGCCGCAGCCACGTGCTGTCCCAGTATCTGGGCAGCATCGAGGTGAACCGCGAGGACGGGCTGGAGCGGGTGTACTTCCGCATCCCGCAGATCTGCGCCAGCCTGACACAGGACCGCAAGGACGTGCTGCTGTGGGATGTCGACCGCACGAGCCGCGCGACGAAGCTCGCCGACTTCCTCCACAAGTCAGACGAGGTCATCTTTGCCGTGGAGCAGCAGCACGAGTTCGTGAGCAGGGTCAGGCGGTTCACGCGCTTCACGGTGAGCTACGACCCCGATGCGCCGGCGCTCTCGCGGGGCTGGCAGTGCGTCAAGGACGGCTTCAACCGCTACATTGCGCCGCTCATCTTCTCCTACGAGGTCTCCTACTACGAGGCCATCTCCATGGTCCTGGCCATCGCGGTGAACGTGATCCTTGTGCTTTTCGAAGGCGTCGTCCTGCGCGGCCGCGTGGGCTCCCTCGTCAAGAAGCAGGAGCAGCGTGTCGTGTATGTGCTGTGCTTCCTGCAGACCCTTGTCTGCCTCACGCTCTGCTACATCGATGTGATTGTGACCTACCCGGTGCACCTGTACGAGATGTACAAGGAGAAGCAGCGCCTCGTCTCCGGCAAGGCCAAGTTCAACCTGAGCATCGAGGAGGTGCGTGCCGGGCTGTCGACCGGGGAGAAGGTGGAGTGCTACATTGGGTGGTTCGGCGCGCAGTTCCGCATCTTCCTCCTGCTCATGGCCGCCCTCAGCTGGCTCGTTTCGCCCTACTTTGCCGCCTTTAACGTCATGCTGCTCATCTACAAGATATCGACCCTGCGGACCTTCATCACGGCCATCACCGCCAACGGCAAGCAACTGCTGCTGACCGCGCTTCTTGGCGTCATTCTCATCTACCTCTTCAGCATTGTGGGCTTCCTGCTGTTCTCGACGCAGTACGACCCCGATGCCGAGGAGCCGGACGACACCAACTGCCAAACCCTCTCCCGTTGCTTCCTGTACATTATGAACCAAGGCCTGCGCGCGGGCGGCGGCGTCGGCGATGTCATGCAGGCGTGGACGTGGACGGACAAGGACGTTGGGGCCCGGATGACATACGACATGCTCTTCTACGCCCTCGTGACGGTCGTCTTCCTCAACATCCTCTTTGGTATTATCATCGACACCTTTGGCCAGATGCGTGACGAGAAGAACGAGAAGGAGGAGGACATGCACGGCCTGTGCTTCATCTGCGGCCTCGACAACGACACGCTGGAGAAGACAGGCGTGAGCGGCTTCCAGACGCACGTCAAGACGGAGCACAACATGTGGATGTACCTGTACTTTATGCACTACCTCCGCCGCAAGGACCCGACGACCTTCACCGGCCAGGAAAGCTACGTGAATGAGAAGATCCAGCTCAACAGTCTGGAGTTCTTCCCGAATGAGAATTGCCTCTCTCTTATTGCCATTGGCGGCGCCGATGGCGAGGACGGCCGTGGCGCCTCTGACGAGGATGATGAGGGCGGCGGCGGTGGTGGCGGTGCTGGCGGTGGTGGTGCTGGGGGGAAGGACAAGGAGGGCAACCAGGGAGACCTGCTCAAGGACCTCGCCAGTGCGAAGACCAACTTGAACAACTACCTGAAGGAGATCAGCGCCGACTCCGCACGGCTCAAGGCCGTTCTGCAGCAGCTGGAGGTCGGCGCGCGCAGCACCTTGGGCACCAGTCAGGCCGGAGGGGCAGCCGCACCCACAGTGGCCTTTGGCGGCGGCAGCAGCACGGGCTTCACCAAGGCGCGCACGCTGGCCCCGGGTCAGGCGCACGGCGGCAGCGACCGAGACAGCAGCAGCAAGTTCCGACAGCAGCATCAGCAGGAGTCCGCCTCCTTTACCGCCGCCTCTCCGGACGATCCCGCGACGGCGTCGCAGGTGCGCTACCTAGAGCAGCAGCTGCGACAAGCCAAGGAGGAGCGCGCGAAGCTGAAGGACGAGAGCGGCCGGTTCAAGGCAACGGTGCAGCGCAAGGAAGCGGAGATTCAAAAGCTGCGCGAGGAGCTGGCGAGACACGTCGACAAGGGCGACAAGGGCGGCAGCGAGGCCAAAGAGTGAGTGAGGGCGTGGCAAAATGCAGAAGTGGGTCCCTCCTACTCTCTCTTTCTCTCTCCTTCTTGGCCCCCCCTCCTCCCCTCCTCCCCTTGTTCTTCTTCCTTGTCTGACGTGCGTGTGCTATTGTGCCTCTCTCTCTCACTGCTGCTCGCACTCTCATGTATCGCCTCGCCTCCACGCACTTTTCCCCTCATGAGAAGACCCCTTCTCTTCCTTTGTTCTCATTCTCTCTTTTTGGTATTTCCTTTTGGTGGGTATTGGGTAAGCGACTCGCTACACCAGAAGTAAGTGTTCCTTCCTTAGTGTGTCCCTTCCTTTTTTTCTCTCTCTCTTCTCTCCCCCCTCTTCTCTGTTGTCCTGATGCGTGGCTTGAATGCTCCATATCCCTCACGATTCATTCACACACGCAGCTCTCTCACACAGAGCCGCGCACGGGGAAAGCTGCTGCTGCTGCTGTGGCAGCGGTGGCGTTGTGCTCTCCTTGTTTCCTTGACTTTCCCTCTTCACACGACACACGACAGAATGCAAAGAGCAACATGACAGACGAGGCGACGAGTGTGTGTGTGAGAGAGAGAGAAAGTGCGGGGTGGTGAGGGGAGAGAGGGCAGCAGCAGGTAGACTCCCCTCTTCTCCCCACCAGTGAGGAAAGCGGCGCGAGCGGAGTGTCTGTGTCCCTTCGCAGATGACCAACCATTTGGCTTCCACACACACACACAGCCACCCACATGCATGCTCCAGAGACTGAAGTGCTGCCCTCTCCTCCCTATTCCCCTCCATACTCCTGCTCTCCTCAACGTCCATAGAAGGTCGGAAACAGCAGAACCTTGTTCCTTCTTTCTTCTTTTCTGTTGGATACTGATTCCTCCCCTCTTCCCCGCGGACATCGAGATTTGTGGAGAGTAGTAGGAAGCTCCTGTGCCACCAAGAAGACGAAGAGCATCCGACATATGCCGTCTGCGACGGCAACGGACAGGGGCAGCAGCAGCAGCCCACCCGCTTCTCTCTTTCACGCCCACCCAAACCATATCTTCCACCTCGTTACCAGCCACGTCCTGCCCTACTGCCCCACGACATCCAGCGCGCACCAGCGCAGCCAGCGGGATGCCGCCTCACAGCTGTCCCGCTCTCCGCCGCTGGCGCTCGTTGCCGTCTCCCCTGCCCTGCGCATCTTCTGCGAGGACGAGCAGCCGTACCGCCTGGGTGGGGCCTGGTGGCTAAGCAACTACCTCTGCGAGGAGATTGTCGCGACCAGAGGTGAGGATGATGACTGCGCCGGTACCGGTGATGGCCATCTCATTGTTACGGTACGCTCGGCGCAGGGGGAGCAGGGAGCGCGAAAACAAGGCCGGAGGCAGAAGGCGGAGGGCTGCCGCGAAGGGGACGAGAGGAGCAGCGAAAGCGATGAGGACAATGGAGTCGGTGGTGGTGGTGGGGGTGGTGGTGGCGCGGATGGCCAATCTGTCATGACGCGTACCTCGGGCCACATGGCACTCCTGCCACGGCAGCTGAGCAGCACCCGCCTTTTTGCGTACCTCGAGGGCATCCCGACGACGTGGATCGGGTTCTGTGCGACGGCAGCGCAGGGCTGCGCGGCGGACAGCCTGGATGCGCTGGGGGTGCCCTCCTGCTTACTGGACAGTCTCTCTCCCCCTCCTCACCAACACCACCACCAGGACCCGGCGGCAACATCGCCGTCCTCCTCGTCTACCACCAAGGAAGCTGGCTGGAAGGAGCAGCCACTACCTGCCTCGGCCAGCATGACCATGGTGCTGTCCCAGCTGTACGTTATGTGCAACCACCCAGAGGCACGACTGGCGTACAGTGTGTGGTGGTGCCGCCGCCGGCTGTCGGCAGCCAAGCAGTTCTCCGGCAAGCGGGCACGCACATTGCACGCGTTCGAGGCCGTCCGGCAGCGCCGCCACGCCCAGGCGAGGCAGCGCTGCCAGCAGAGGAACACGCCCTTCACAGAGGCGTTCCTGTATAGTGTCTGCGACACCCAGGCCCTCTACCTGTGCGCGGACTTGACCTATCTCAGCACCGTCGACAAGGTAAGCCTGACGCGGCAGCCGTGCCAGCCCTCGGACGCCGAGGGAGAGGAGGGGGAGGAGCAGGCCTTGATGTGCTTTATGTTCCTGAACGGTGCCGTGACCCTGGCCGTTGAGAAGGAGCTGCACCGGGGCAGACTGGACGACCTCGTCGCCGCGGAGGAGGAACGGCTGCGAGCGGCGGCGGCGCCGGCCGAGGCTCTCTCGCTGCCTCCCCTTGCCGGGCGAGCACGAGACGAGCTCCCACCATCGCGCGCCAACGAGGAAAGGGAGGCTTCGCATGTCAATCTTGTCTCCCTACTGGAGGACTGCGAGGACTCCTCAGACGACGCAGACGCCGACAGCGGGGACGATGCGGATGGCAACACCGGCGATGGCGCAAAGCAGTCCCACCCCCCCTCTGCCTTTGCCTACAGGGCTCAGCTCTCTCGGTTCCGTCGTAGTCGTGGTGGTGGTGGGAAGGCGGGTGGGGCGTGGTGGGCTCGTCGTCGCGGCGGGGGCGAGAGCTGCGCTGACGCCAACCCATACGCGCGTCTTCGCTCGTTAATCTCTCGCAGACTGTTTCGCACCGCCACCGCGCTGACGACGGTGCACCTCCACATGGAGGTGAGCCACGACCTCATCCGGGAGAGCGCGAGCGCCTACAGCCGCCTCCAACGTTGCCGCCTCGCCCCCAGCGACTCGGCAAAGAAGCTTGACGACGCGCGCTGCTGGGATGCGGCATGGCTGGCGGACCTGTTCCCCGCCATCCGTCTCCTGGACCTTGATGGCGAGGGCAGCGGCAGCATCGTCGCAGGGAGCTACCTCGGAGGTGGAGGTGTCCCCGGTCGCGGCGGCGGAGGAGCCGGTGTTGGTGGTGGTGGTGGGCGTATCACGTTCCGCGCGACGGCAGCGTCAGCGGCAAGAACGGGCAGCCCTGCCCTCTCTCCTTCCCCCTCTCCCACGGCAGGCGCCGCGGATGTCGTTGCTGCGGCTGCTCCTCCCCCCTCTACGCTGCTGAGCGTCACGGGACTTGACAAGATGCGCTTTCTCGCCCGGCTGTTTGTGCGGCGGTGCCGAATGGAGAAGTTGCCGGCAGAGCTGCTCCTGACGGGCGGGGATGCGCAGATGGTGAGGAGGGAGGGCACGAGGGTGGCTGGCGGCGGCGGTGGCGGCGTCTTCCTCTCCCACAGTGCCTCGTCCGTGTCCTTCTCGGCCGAGCCCGCAGCAGCAAACGCAGGGACGAGAGGGAGTGTCTCCCTCCCTGGCTGCACCAGCGACGGTAATCTTCTCGCCCTCCACACCCGCGATGCGGTTACCACCCAGCAGACAGACAGCGAAGGACGCGGGCAGCGAGGCGGTCTGTCCACTGCCCACCGCCGTGGCCTGACGGAGCTGTGTGTGGCGGTGTGCGAGGGCGTGTCGGAGGACTGGATTCTTCCGCCCACGGCGGATACCGCCAACGACCATGCGAGTGTGGGGGAGGCGGGGCTGCTGCGCTCCTCGCTTCGCGTGCTCTCGTTGACGGACATGAACCTTGAGGCTGCCAGCGCTCTCCGGCGACTGTCCACTTCCCTTCCCCTATCCGCTGCCACGGCCAGCCTTGTTCACCTCGACCTGTCGCGGACTGGGACAAGCTCGCGGAGCCTGCGCGAGGCCGACCTGCCACGGGCAACGCCGCTGCTTAGTGTCCTTCGGCTGTCCGCAACCGACGTGGAAGAGGTGAACTGCCTGGTGGGCCTCGAGCAGCTCTCCATTCTGAACCTCGCTGGCTCGCAGGTGGACAAGGCCGGTGTTGCCCTCGTGCAGTTCTTTCCGCAGCTGCGGGAGCTGTACTTGATGAACTGCCCACAGTTGGTGTCCACCCTGGGTGTCGGCGACGCCGAGCACGCGGCCCCGATTGGGAACGTGTTCTCCCTGAACGAATGGGAGCAGGCCGCGTCCTTGATGTCGACGAATCTGTCTGCGGCCCAGATGGGCGGAGGTTCTGGGGCGTGGGCGGTGTACCAGCGTCGATCCACGTTCCCCTCCCTGCGCGTGCTCGACGTGTCCACAAATCGCGCGCTGACGACAGACTCGCTGTTTCCCTTCTGCACCTACCCCCTTCTGCCGCCCGCCTCCCCGGCCGACGGAGCAGCAGCTCCCCGCGCACCTCCGCGAGGCGGCTTCTTCCCTCGACTGACACGTCTTCTACTGATGTTCACGGCGGTCGCACAGCTCGGGCCACTGGCCCTCTTCTGCCCCCGACTGAGGCTGCTCGATGCCAGCTTCACAAACGTGACATCGGCAGGCTTGTGGGTGCAGTGTGAGCTACCAGAGCGCGTGCCCACCTCCTCTCTGGACTGCTCGTCCCGTGGGGCCGGGGCAGGAGCTGTGGGAGCACAAAACAGGGACAGCGGAGGCGAGGAGTGCGGTTTCTCCTTTCCCCCACCCCTGCAGCTCGAGGTGCTCCGGTTGTCTGGCACGACGATCCGCTCTTTGGCTCCGCTGCGGCTGCAGCCACCCGCAGCCTCCCTTCTCGACATCTATCAGCAACGATACCTACCCCAACGAGTCGCCAAGGCTGACGGTAAGCAGACAAATGGGACTTTGCAAGATGGGCAGCAGCAACAACAGCAGCAACAACAGCAACAGCAGCAGCAAGCAGAGTACCTGTCGGCTTCCACGCTGCTCTCCTACGCAGACCTTTCACACGGCGCATTCGACTACTACTACCATACCCCACGGGCGTCATCGCTGTCGCCAGCCGCCGCGGCCTCTGGCGGGGATGCCTACTATCGCCACAACTTTTACTATATCCATCGAACACAGTGCTCCCCGCCGCAGCACATGCGCCAACGCAGCGAGGGAGAAGAGAAGGAAGCGACTTCGTCGCCGACAGTGTGTGTGCGGTACGGCTTCGCAGATATCCTGACGGTGCGGGAGCTGACCTTGGTGGATGCTCGTATCACCGGCCGAGGGCTCGGCGCTGCCTTCACGACGGCCCGGCTAAACCGTAGCAGTGGTGGCTCGCACGCGTGTCAAGCTCGCCTGGGTGTGCCGCCACAGCAGGGAGGGGCCCCCCTCCTTCCATCCTCGCTGCTGGCCGTGGCGGCAGCGGAGGGGAGGCTGGAGGCCCTTTACCTTCGTGGGAGCGGCCACCTGCTCGACGATGCTGATGCGGATGCCGATCCTCGCCACCACCCGCACAACCCCAATCATGTGGAGGAGGAAGGGGAGGACGGTCACGGCGCAAACCGGGTGGACTGGCGGCAGTACGCGACGCCCCTCGCCAGCGACGCCGACCTCGTCTCGCTCGCCGTGGTCGGCAGCAACATCGCCGCCGCGCCGAACGAGGCAGCGGAGGACACTCTTCTGGTGAACCGGAGCCTCGACGCCGATGCGAAAGGGCTCCTCGTCCTTCTCGAGGCCAACGCCCACTCGCTCTCCACCCTGGACGTCGCGGGCACCAAGGTCTCGCTGGACATTCTCCTCCGCCCCACCAACCCACGAGAGCGGCTGATTGACATCTTTGTGCCTGTCTTCATCGCGCAGGACCACCACTTGCCCTACCCTCACGTTCGCGGTGGCTACGAGCCCAAAGGCAGCGAGCAGGGACGCCACATGGGCAAGGACGATGGCGCGGCGCTTCCTGATGACGAGGACGAGGAGGACGAGGAGGAGCTGGAGGAGCTGGAGGATGCGGTCCTCCCCGCGGATGAAGAAGAGAGGAACGCTGACCGAGGTGTGGGGGAGCAGGGTACGGAGTGGATTGGGCCACGAGAGGGGGAGGCCAATGAGGAAACAGAGTCGGAGAAGTTCGAGGAAGAAGAGGAGCTCTTCTTCGATGGACTCGTGCGACACCGCGCATTCAAGCACTACTTCCCCGACGCCGTAGACGACGCACAGGACGAGGAGGACGAGGAGGAGTGTGGGGAGGGGATGAGACAGGAGGCGTCCGCGACCCGTCCCCTGATCCATCCCGCTGCGTCAGAGGCTGCGGTGCGGAGGAAGAAGCTGTGGCGCTTCGTGCGGCAGCGCCTGCGCGACCGGCGTGTTCGTTTCTGGCTGCGATTTCTCTGCCAGCCCGACTCCCTCGTGCGGCCACGCGTCCCCCGGCTGAGACTGGACCGCCTGTGCGTTGGCGGCACTGCTATCGGCAGCTTCCTGGACGAGGTGGTTCTGCACATTCGGGAGCAGCGAGAGAACGCGATCGCCACCGCACTGCAGGTCGCCCTTGCCATCCACGAGCTTCATCAAGCGCCACTCGGCGCCGCATCGCACGATGGGGAGGTGCAGCGCCTGCCAGCGGATCTGCGCTTGCCCAGTGACGTAGTTGACGTTGTGGCCCGCTGCACGAGCGTTCCCGCAGTATCAGCAAGGGTGTCGACCGTGCTGTGGGGGAGCCAGTGCCTTCTCGAATGAACGCAAATGAGATTGGCGAGGGAAGCACAGGCATCGAGGTGGGGGACATCCCACCCACCGCCTCCACTCAACGGTGAAAGGACGGGGAGGGAAACGTTTAGTGTGTTCCATTCTTTTGCTTTCTTGTCAATGCCTGCACACCACGCGGCTCTTCCCCTCCCCTCCCTCCCCTTCACATGGGAAAGAGGAGATGAGTGACAATAGGCGCACAGATACAGATGATGGAGATGGCTGAGCTGGGGGTGACTCTGTGTGCTTCCCAGGGGTGGAATCACAGACACACACACACAGGGAAGGATGTGGGCTATGAAGACGGCGCTACCGACAGTGGATGATGCTGTATCCTCCTCCCCCTTGCTACCTCGTTCTCTCTTCCTCCATCTCTTCACTCATTCTTTTTCACACCACGCAAATCGCCACCACCGCTGATAGATCATCTAAGGTTTACTCTCCCCACACTCCCTTCTAATCTACCAGAGTTCATCCAGCAACCCCTTTTTCTTTCCGCTACCTTCTAGCAAGCCTTCGACAAGCTAAGCCGAGAACTACGCGCGCACTGCTCTGCACACGCCCCCCTTGTTACTCGTCTAGTCCCTCTCCCTCTCTCCTCCCCTCTCCCCCTCACCCCCCTATCATTCTCTCTGCCTTCTCCCCCCCCCTTCCCCCCTCCCCTCCGTACGCAAACGACGCAGTTCTCCCTCGTTTGCTCCTTCCCCAGTTTCGTCTTTTTCTAGGCCCTAGTCTGGGTTTCTTTCTCTCTCTCCCCCCTCCCTCTCAATCTACCCTACTTCGCAAGTTTCGCTCTTTCGCACGTTCTATCTTTCGTTGCTTTCACACCAGGAGATCCTCGCATTGATTAACACAGCTCCTTCTCTCTCTCTCTCCTCTCCTCTTGACACCACCAACCGTAGTGCTAAGGAATCCAGCAACAGAGAGAAAAGAGCCCCAACCTTTCATTCGCCCTACTCCCACACTACTCCTACTGTTACCATCACTACTACCAACCCTATCCCTATCCCGCCCCCCCCCTCTTCCAAGGAGTCAACCCTATTCATCCTCCCGCTTCCGCTTCCGTGGCGTCAGATCTACCCCCTACCCCCCCTCTCTCTCTCTCTTGCAAAGACACATTGTGAGCTGCTGTCATTTAGGAGCAAAAAAAAAAAAGGAAAGAAAAGAGTCTATTTTTCTTCCTTCTTGCCCCCTCTTGACTCCACCTGTCTCTCCGACCGACTTCCCCTTATCAACCATCCTCCTCTCTATTCTCCGACCACCACACAGCAACCCCTCCTCACCTATCAAACCTGTTTATTTTCTTCTTCGTGTTCTCTCACTATCAGACCACCTCTACATCTCTCTCTTGTCCCCCTCCCCTCCCTCAACCACTTTCACCCCCTTGTAACAGACACACACACACACCCACAGTGAGCGAGTTCCGCGATCGGTATTTAAGCTCCACACCCTTCTTCCAACCCTTTAGAGATACGCTCAGAGAACCGACCACAGCCACGCAGAGAAGCAAAGGAAAAGGAAGGCGAACAGTTTTCTTCTCTTCATTCATTCGCTCTCTCTCTCCGTATCTCACATCCTTCTCATCTTGAACTCCCCCCTCCCGTCCTTGCCCCCTGCCCCCTCACCGACAAGAGCACTCTGTCTCATTCTCTTTTCCTCTCTGTTCCACCTTTTCCATTGTTTGAGTTCACTCACTCACTCTCTCTCTCTCTGCCCCCCCCCCCTTCATTCGTTCTCCTCTCTTTTTTTTTCCCCCCTCTCCCCATCTCATATAACATTAACACACACACACATACAGACATCATGGAAGGCGTCTTCGCGACCACCACCGTGTCTGTGCCTTACTATATGTCTGCCTTCCGTCTTGACGACACACCCATCGACTTCAACGCCAACCGCCACGCGGCGGCAGGTGAAGGAGCCAACCCCGCAGAGGCGAACACGCTGACCGGCACTCCAGACCGAATGAACTGCGGCGAGGCTGACACGCACGGAAACGGCGCTGGTGTGCTGGGCTGCTCCGACAAGCGCAGCTCCCCACAGCCGGAGGTTGCCCAGGGCCTACTCGGCTTCGATGCCCACCTCGGTCTCCGCCTGGAAACCGACGACGACAGCGACGACGAGAGCGACTTGGCGGAGGATGCCGCCTTCGCCGCGGCCGTCCGCTTGCATACCCAAGAGAACGGCTACTCCTCGTGCGGCAGCCATCCGCGCGACGTTGGTGGTGCCCGCCACACCCAATCGTTCCTCTTTGAGGACCCCACCTCCGCCACGCTGGCTCCTGCTGCCATCCCCGCCGACTGCAACGGCATGAACGTGTATGCCAAGTACCTCCAGGACAACTCCAGCGGCAACGGCAGCAGTGTGGACCAGCACCAGTCAAACATGGCACTGGAGAACCTGCTGGTGATCCGGACCAACGCGGCCGACATGACGGGCAAGTGCACTGTCGTACCGGTGAACAACAACCACCACAGCAGCGCCGACGGCAACACCAGCAGTGCTCGCCCCACCCGCCGCACGGGCGACCGCATGTTGCGCAGGGCAGTCTTGCCGTTGAACCAGGAGGCCATCCAGCAGCCGCGCGACGACGGCGAGAGCGGGGAGGAGAGGGAAAGTGGGGGCACCCAGTCGCCAAGCGCACCCATCCCGCAGCGCACCTCGTCGGCACCGAACAGCACAACCAGGGCAGGTGCCGGTCGCAGCAGGAACACGAGCTCCTTCAACCTCTGCCACAACGGCGTGGCCGAGGCCCACATCGCGACGAACAACAGCACGACGCCGTCGCCGTCATCCTCGGCCAAGTCGCGGTCACCGAAGCTGCGTGACGGGAAGGAGGGGGGGAGCGACGCTTCTGACGGCCGTCGCGGCAAGGGCAACAAGTCCAGCTCCATCTCGGAGGCGAACTCGCCGTCGTCAAACGGGTCCGGCAAGTCGCGTCGCCGCCGCCAGCAGGTCGGCGGCCGTGCTGGTCATGACAACAGCGTCGCGCAGCTCGAGTCCGTTATCCAGGCGCACCTCGTCGGGCAGTCGAACCTGCACAGGCGGAACATCTACATCAGCGGCCTGCCCCCGCACTTCACCAGCGCCGACTTCCGCACGCTATGCCAGCAGTTTGGCCGCGTCGAGGCGCTCAAGATCAAGATCGACGCCACCTGCACACCCACAAAGGGCTACGGCTTCGCGCTCTTCTACTCCGAGGAGAGCGCTGCCGCGTGCATCCGCGGCCTGCACGGCACCTTCCTCAGCGGCCGCCGTCTGCAGGCGCGCTACGCCGACACGGAGGCCACTCCCCAAGCCATCACGGCGGACCCAGA
Source organism: Herpetomonas tarakana (assembly GCA_030849825.1). Classification (NCBI taxonomy): domain Eukaryota; phylum Euglenozoa; class Kinetoplastea; order Trypanosomatida; family Trypanosomatidae; genus Herpetomonas; species Herpetomonas tarakana. The sequence goes on from JASAOB010002877.1 coordinate 65,695, forward strand.
TATCAGCACGCTGCACCCACCGATCCAGCGCGAGGGCGGGGCGGCGGGTGCAGCGCAGGGCGGCAAGCGGGGCGCCAGCTTCTCCCAGCCAAACAAGGCAGAGAACAACACCAACAGCCAGGGCCGGCGCACGGCGCGGGACTCGGGCCGCACCAGCAGCGACGACGACTGCCTCGCCGACCAGCAGCAGCCGCAGTCCCAGCGCGACAACAGCAGCAACGTGTTGGAGGCCATGACACCGCTGAGCAGCTCGCGGAGGGGGAACACCCACGCCGCGTCTGCGTTCCAGACCACCGCGCCGGAGGGGACCATCGTGTTCCCCACCCGTCTGCCCCCACCACTCTCCACCACGACGCTGAACCACGCTGCCGTGGCAAACAAAACGGGCAGCAACTTGACCAGCCCACAGTGCTTCACCCCGATGGAGAATACCAGCAACAACATCAACTCGTGCTCCGTCTCGGCGATGCCCAACTTGCACGGGATGAGTGCGGGGGCAAGCACCTTCATCAGCCCCAACGCCAGCGCAGCCGCCATTGCTGCCTTTCAACCCATGTTCATTCCTCAGCCCCCGCAGAACAACAACAACGGCGGTGCGAGCCACCATACCGTGACGAACCCGACCGACAACAGTGACACGGCCCAGCAGCAGCAGCAGCAGCAGCAACAGCAGCAACAGCAGCCCATGATGGGTACCTTCTTCCCCCAGTTTGCTACCAACGGCAACGGGGTCGCGAATGGCATGATGGCTCCCATGATGGCCCCCATGATGCCGCAGGGCTTCATGTTCGTGCCAATGCCGCAGAACTCCAACGCTACGACCAACACCGGCAGCACGAATGCCAGCGGTCAGCAGCAAATGCCCACTGGCTACGTGTATGTGCCCATGAACTACTTCATGCCGTCACCGCAGCAGGCATCGAGCAACTAACCAGCGCAGCGAGCTGTTGTGGGCTGCAGGGTGTATCTCCCGCCTGCGTTCCGTCTTTCGTACATGTACGGAAGCCACACCCCGGTAAGATAGGAGCCATAGTTCTACCTGTCTACCTACTTCTCCTTTTCTCTCCCCCCCCCCCCCACCCCCACCTCCTCCCTTCCCCCACCTCCTCCCTTCCCCCACCCTCCTCCCTTCCCCCACCCTCCTCTCCTCTCTTCTTTCTTCTCACGCACATGATGACAGTGGATCAATCACAGTGTGCTTTGGTGGATTTGCTTGTTTGCATCCACCGTGGCCTTCTTTCTTCTCCCCCCCCCCCCTACCCCCCCCCTTCTCTTCCCTTCCCTCACACCCACCTTCACCATTTATTGTTTCTCAGTCTGCTCTTCTACTTGTGTCCTATTCTATTCGACCCGTTACTATTGCTTCCCCCGTAATGCTGTATTCTGACTGTTGGTTTCCCTTACGATATGATACGGTTCCTTCTCTTCTCTACCCATCTCATCCTTCCGCATTCGTCCTTACGGCAGTTACTTATAGTTTCCCACTACTGGTATATTCGAAGCAAGAGAGAGAGAGAGAGAGAAGTGCAATGTGTGCGCCGTCGCATTTTCTCACGTTCCCCCGCCACTTTCACTCCATCTCTTTCTCTCTTCTCGTTCTTCTTCGTCTCTCTCTGTTACTTTGGCCATTTCGCTTCTGCGGCTGCTCCTCTGCTCTATCCATCACTCGATCTGGTTCTCCGCTCTCTCTCTCTCTCAGTATATAATCACACGAAGGGAGAGAGAGAGAAGGAGAGATAGAGCTAATCAAAACGAGAAGCAATGGGATCAGAAAGGAGAGGAGACGACAGAGAGAGAGAGAGAGGACTATCAACAGGAAGGAAGAGATAAGTATCAAGGGAAGGGGCACACATACCCACACACCCATTGGGGACAGTTGCATTGTTGAAGCGTAAAGCAGAAACCAAAGGTAAGAACTCAACAACGGCACCGCTCCCTATCGTCGCTCTCCGCCTTCTTCCCCCTCCCCCCTTCATCTCCCCTTTCCTCTCTCTCTTCTCCCCTCCTCCCTTCCCTTCTTATTCCTCACCCCCACTTTCCCCTTAAGCTCTGGCGAGTTCCCTCATGTTTGGCTTCCCGATGTCTTTTGTTGCTTCCCCCCTCCCTTCCTCGCCACCCCTTCTCTCATTCACCTTGAACAGACTTCATCATCTTCCCTACTACCTTCTTCTTCCTCTGCTTTCGTCGTTGTGCCCCTCTCTCTTGCTCTCCTTCCCTCTCTCTGTCCGACGAAGGTGCAAGCGACAAACAGAGTAACTCCCCATCCGCCATTCTTCTCTCCTCTCTCGACTCTAACAGCCCATGCAAGTGCATCGAGCTGACAGCAACTCATTCGCCAGCCCTCACGCTTCCCTCTCTCTCTCTGTTTTCTCCCTCCAGGGGAGGAGGAGGAGGGCCTCCCCAAGCGTCTTCCCTTCCCTCGCCCTCCTCCTCGTTTTGTTCCCCTGACACACTCACTCACTCAAAAAATTGAATAGCAATAACAATAATAGTAGTATCAAGGCAATGTTTACCCCCCCCCCCCTGTCTCCCGTGCCGATAGGACATCCAACACCGAAGCACATCTACCCATCTATCTGTCCCATCGGACTCACCCCTCCCCTCCTTCCTCACCACACATATCATTCTACTCCCTATTTCTTCGTCTTTTCTTTTCCCCCTCTTTCGTGTGTTCAGCAGCTTCCTTTTCCCCTCTCCGACCATCCCCCACTAGAACTACCCCTTCTCCACTGACAAGGATGGGGATTCTTCATTCGCCGCCTTCGATCCCTTTCCCAACAAACAAAACAACCTCTGAGAGTGACGCTCCGCTCCCTTCCCTTCCCCATGTCACCGACAAACATGTGATGCGGTGCGTGCGTGGGGGGTGCCTACAGGCGGGGGAAAGAGGGGGAGCACCGTGGCTCCGGCGCTCACACCTTTGCATCGCTGAGAGAGGAGCTAGAGCGATAATGAAGTAGGGGCGAATACCCCGAATGCACGCAGGCAGTGTGTGAACTCCTTCCCCTCTCTTCCGCTTTCACACTTCTTAGCTCCCCATTCGTCACCGCCGCTGTAGCCTTCCCACGTCTCTTCGTCTTCCCCAATACCCTTCTCAAGAACGAAAGAAATCACACCCACCCACCCACACAAAAAGCCAAGTGACAACAACCACCACTAACAATTATATCTCTCTCTCCTCGTCCTACATATCACTCCCCCAAAGTCCACACACACACACACACACCAAGGCGGACCCAAGCAAAGTGACAGCACAACTCAAAATACGAAAAGGGAGATAAAAGTAAGCTATACATTTATAACCCAAGGGTGAGCACAGCAAGCCGACATTATAACATCACGCCGGCTCTCACTTTGCTGCCTACTAGCATTACTACTACTACTGCTATTATTTCCTTTCTCTCTCCCTCTCCCTCCCCTTCCTATCCACGATTGGGATAGCGCAGCAAGTGCAACGAACGCCTGTCCACGCGCAGTCACCTTTTATAAAGTCCATACCCTCCCTCCCCCCTCCGCTTCTCTCCTCCCTATCAGCTCTGTGAAAGCATCGGAAAGGAGAATCCCCAAGAAAGAATTCGATTATTGTCATCGCCTTCCTCCCCCCCCCTCTCAAAAAGAAGAGCACTACGCGCCGTACCCTCCCCGTTTTCTCCCCCTCTCCCTTCTTCCTTTTCCCTTCTCCACCCACACGGGAAGAATCAAAAAGGAGAAACTGAGCAGCCCATACCCAAAGAGAAACACACAGACAAACACACAACAACATCAACAACGAGAGAGCAATATTCCTACGCATATATACATATTATATATCATAATCATACATAAACTTACTGCCTCTCTCCCCCCTTTCCCCTTGTCTTGCGGTTTACTATATTATTTATTCCTTCCAGCCCCCTCCCCGCCCGCGGACCCCTCCGGGCCCCAACCAGTAGACTCAACACCCCCCCACAGCCCATCACATCGAGCAGCTCCTCCGATCTTTCTGCTTCTCAACTATTCTCTTTTTTCTTCCCTCCCCCTCGCTCTCACCGCTTCATCTCTGAACCGCTTTCTCTCGCCCCCTCCTTCCCCTCTCACCCCTCCCTGCCACAACAATTAAACACATCACCCCGACTCAACCGAAAGAAGGAATGATTTCCCCTGCTTTGCCACTCGGCCTCAAGCAGAGCAACAGCAGCGGCATGCAGGGCAGCCGGAAGAGCATCACCACCGGCGTCGCCGCCAACACCAGTCCCCTGATACACCGCAACGTGTACATCAGCGGCCTGCCGACCGGTTTCACCAGCACCAACTTCCGCCAGCTCTGTCAGCAGTTTGGCAAGGTGGAGGCATCGAAGCTGTGCGTCGACGCGCATTCCAGCCCGACAAAGGGGTACGGCTTCTGCCTTTTCCTCGAGGAGAGCTCCGCGGCGGCGTGCATCAAGGGCCTGCACGGTGCTGTGCTGGGCGGCCGCAAGCTGCAGGCCCGCTACGCCGACGCCGGTGCAACACCCATGCCCTCCACCACGACGGCCATTCCCAACCCGGCCGCCACCACCGTCTCCCGCCCAAGCCACCGCGCTAATGGCGGCAACGGCAGCTGCAACAACAAGAAGAAACACCAGCAGCAGCAACAGCAGCAACAAGGAAGGGCCGACCAGCAGAACAGGGACAGCGGAAGCGATGGGACCGCCAACGCCTTTATGCCCTTCCCCACCACGACTGGCGGAGGCTTCTACCTGTCCGCCAGCGCATTTCTGGCCAACAACAGCGCCAGCAGCAACTTGGGTCTTGCTGTCGCTACCAGCGGCTCTGTGTCTCCTTCCTCGATCTGCGCTATTGGCCAGATGCCAAGCGGCGGCTACGCTGCCGATCGTGAGAGCAACAACAACATCGGAATGATGAACCCCCAGATGGCACCTCTGTGTCTCTCCCCTCCTCCCATGGTGCAGCCGCTGCCGGCGTTCTCCTTCGTCGCTGCGGCGTCTGGGGGCACCACCACGATGTCGCCACAGGAGATCTTCCTGGCCTCATCACTTCTCTCCAGCAACGGAAACCACCACAACAATACTAACAGCGCTTTCCAGGCGATGCCGACGTGCAGCGTCAGCGCCGCTGGCACCACGGGCGACACCACCAGCATCCACAAGACGGCTTACCACCATCACTGCACTCCGGGATTGGTATCCCCACTCTCGTCCTTCTCGCTGCTTTCGCCGTCTGTGGCTGGCTCCTCGACCAGCAGCACCGACCCACAGCGCAGCAGTGAGGACATCAATGTTGACAACAACAGCAACCTCAATAACAGTAATTATCTGGATGAGTTCCGCGTCGGTGCAGCCGTCGCCTTCACGCCGTTAAGCGCGAACCTGGAGCTGGCGCCTGGGTACAACGGAGAGGGCAGCCACAGGAGCGCGAATAACCCACTGTCCAGCGCTTGCATCTTCCCCATGGCCCTCCCCCCCACGACGGGGGGCGTGGTGGGCGACCTGTGTGGTGGCGCTCCGAGCCAGCAGCCGACCTCGTGGATGGTGTATCCCTCCACCAACAACAACGACAATAACATGCAAACCGCTCATTACTTCTTCCCCTCTACGCTGGCCCAGAGCACCGACCATATCGGTAATACCTTTGCCACCACCAGCGCTTTCCCGCTTTCGTTCCAGCAGCAGCAGCAGCAGCATCTCTTCTTTCCGTCCACGTTTGTCGGCACGGCTACCCCGCAGCAGCAGTAGTAGGCAAAAGGGATAGAACATGTTGCAACCATCAATAGCAATAGCAATAGTGAGTTCCAGAGCAGTCACTTTGCCATATGGCTTGCCCTTCACCGACGTGGGCCCCTCCTTCTCCCCTCCCCCCCCTCTCCCCTCTCCCCTTTCCCTTCCTTCCCGATTGCTACACAACGAGAAGGTTTGACGAACACGTTTCCCCCTTTATTCTTTTATCATTCCTCATGAACTCCTTTTTGTCTTCTTTTTCCTTCTTCTTCTTTTCATTATGACTATGATCCGCGGTATGTTTGCTTGACTTATTGCTAGTCCCCCCCCCTCTCTCTCTCTCTCTCTCTCTCTCTCTCTCTCTCCCCCCTTTCCCTTTGATGAGTGCACGACGAAGCGAAGAAAAAATACAATTGAGTACTATCACAGTACGGAGTTGCCGCGTGCTACCGTTATGATTGTTGTTATACATATCGTTTTAAGAGTAATAATTGCTAAACTATGACGACCTTTTCCGCCTTCAATATCTTGCATCCCTTTAATCCTCCACCCCCCCCCCCCTTCTTTCCTTCTTTCTTTCTTGGCCCAAGCAGTGGGAACCATAAGTGCGGCAACGGTAATAGCAAGTGCATACAATCGGACGGGCTTTTTGCCCTGCCATTATGTCCTTGCCGGCCTCCGTTCCTTCGTTATTGTCTTTCCTGCCTGCCCATCCATCTCTTGTTCCCTCTATCTATACCCACATCCCCATCTGCGTCTTCTTCCTTTGAACTCCCTGTTTCATTGATGATCATCTCTACTCCTCTCCCCCCCCCCCCCCCCGACACACACACGCTCTTGAATTCTTCCCTTTCCTTCTTCAGTTTGTATTCCGTCATGACCCTCTCCCTCTCTCCCTCTCTCTTCTCCTCCCCCCACTTATCATTGCTCTCATTACTATTCTTGCTATTGGTACATCCTCCTTCCCCTGAAACACGGGAGAGGCAGTGAAAGGCAAAGCGATTCTTCCCTCCCCCCCTCTACTTTTTGCATTTAACGACGTCTCTTTCTCCGTCTCCATCTCCTCTCTCTCACCTCACTTATATCCACATGGACCCGCCTTCGCCGGGTTAGGGAGGCACATATGCAGGCCAATATCCTAGTGTTCGCAGTGTCGCACGCTCTCTGCCACGCCGTACCTCTCTCTCCCCCTCCTCTCCACTGTCTCCCACATCGTTTTGCTCAATGCTGGTTTTCATTTATCTTCTGCTCTGTCCCCCCCTCTCTCTTCCTCTCTCCCTTCTTCCCCCTTGTTGTAGCAAGCAAGAATACAAGCCACGTTCCCGGATCCCTTCTATTGTCCCTCTTCCTTATGACTATTCTTCCTTTATGGTTAATACTGACATCACTTTCTCTCTTTCTTCCTTTGCTTGCTACCTCTCCTCCCCCGCCCCATTCCCCTTCCTACCACTTGCTTTTATTCCTCACTGTGTACTTTCATCATCTACTTTCACGGTTTGCATGTACCCCCCCCCCTCTCTTTCCCTCCTCCTTCCCCTCCCTTTGTCTCCGCGTCCCCCACCCCCTCCCCTCTCGCTCCCGTAGGGTTCCTCCCCCTCTCATACACATGTGTCACAGCATCCAGACAAACGCACGTGGCACTCCGGGCGAGGGGAAAGAGGAGGGGGGGAGGGGGGGGGGAGGAGGAATAGGAAGATGAAAGATGACGACGAAGGAAAACAGGAAAGTCAACCGCAAGACTTTGGAGACATCTATGGGTTTCTCAGGTTGGTGTAAATCCTTGCGCCTATCCTGTAGCTCTCTTGGGATTCCTCCTCGCTTCTTACTTTGCCTACAGTACACTAACAAAACAAAGTAAAAATGTTGATATTTCCTGTCCGTGCCCTCCCCCCTCCTCTCTCTCCTATCAGAAAGCACACTGCTCATACTATATTGGTATTGCTTTCGTCGCCTGTCTTCTCCTTCTTGCTGCTGCTGTTGCTTTCCACCCTCTCCCTCCCCCACCCCACGATCTCGTTTTGTTCCTGTCACTGTGTACGCCAGAAACTATCTGTCGTCCCGCCTCCCCTCCCCCAACACAACCTCCGTATTCTCTCCCCCCCCCCCCCACCATCCAACAGCACCTCTCTCCCCTCCCTCTCTCTTTCCCATCTCTTCTTCTTCCTTCGTCTTCGTCCTTTGATGACGATGCTTGCTTGCCCACGTTCCATATTCGTTTCTCTGTTTATCTTTGCATTAACATTGATGCCTCTCTCTTCCTTATGTCCCTCTCTCTCCTTCTCCCCCTTTCTTTTTCTATACACTTAAGCGCACAGCGCGCAAGACCCTATGGCCTCATGGGACTGCCGCTACACTCTTCTTGCCACTCCCCCTCTCCTCCTATATCCGCCCGTCTCTAAACCTTGACTGGCTTCCCCCCCCCTTTCTATTCATGCTCTCTTACCCTCTTCTCATTTGTTCCTCTCCCTCTCCCCTTCCTTCGCCATTCCTGCGTGGCATCTCCGTTATTCTCTTTAGTCGTGAACCGTATATTTTTTCCTTTCTTCTTCTCTTTATAACAGTTACTATAACAAGTGAAGGTGACGAAACGAGGCGAAGGAAACCAAGAAAATCGCTGTTTCCTCTTCCCCTTGTCCTTATCTTCCTTCCTATTCCCTCTCCAAGTTCTATAGAACCAAGTAAGCACCCCCCCCCCCATCCCCCTCCCCATCCCCTCCTCCCACCCCCCGCTACCGCGCTCTCCTTGGCAGCCTTCTATACACAGACATACACATATTCGCACATGCACAGACACACGGCAAGCACCGAGGCGTGCGAATCGGGAAGTCAACAAAAAAAGAAGAACACATCAACCAAACGGAAAAACGGAAAGAAGGAAATACATCGACGAGGTCTCTCTTCTTCTCCTTCTCTCTGTGGCTCGACACACGTACATCTGCTTGTCTTATGCATCTTTGTTGCCCTCGCTTCCTCTCATGATTGTTGCTATTCATTTCTTCTTTATTCTCTTCCCCCCCCCCCTCCACGGCTTCCCGCGCGATCCTCTATTCCCCCCTGCTGCGCGTGCACCACCACCTCCTCCTCCTCCTCCTCACACACACCGAGGCAGGCACACGACAGCTTCATCTTCATTACTTGATTCCCCCCCCCCTCCCCCCCTCCCTCCCTCTCGTTCTTCGCATTCCTTTCCTATCCTTATGTGTGTCTGCGAGTTTGGATGGCTGCCTCCCCTATTTACATTCGTATATAGACATTATGCTTTTCTCCTCGCCCAGAGACCTTTATGGTCTCACTATTATTTTGCCTTTGCTCTCTCTCCCCTCTCCCGATTGCATAGACACGGTAGTAGAGTGTACTCGCACTTCTTGACCTGAACTTCGTTCCGTTAATACACATGAAGGAACTCATACATACATTTATATGTAGGGCCGCAGAATCCAAAAGTAAGTACACCCATATGAGGAAAGGAAGGGAAGGGGACGAGGTAGCAGCAACAACAACGCTCATACACTCGTGACCGAGTTTATTGAGAGTGCTGCCCGCATTAAGGTAACTTCCCTTCTCCTCTCTCGCACTCTTCCCCTCCCTCCCTCCCTATCACCAGCGGTGGCCACTTCCCCCTCCCCCCCCTACAGCTCCTCTCCTTTTACTCTTCATCTATACTTCTGCTTCTTATTTCCCCCTCGATTCATCCATTATGCACTTTCTTCGCCTTCTGCCTCTTCCTCCTCTTTGTGGGTCATACACCACCACCACCACCACCACCACTACGACAGCCCGCGATTCTATCGCGACCGAGTGAATGCCTTTTCTACTAAGAAGAAAACACTATTCACTCCCCCCCCCCTCGCCTTTCCCACCAACCCTGACGAAGGGCTTCACGCAAGCGGGGAAAGGAGGTGGAGAAGGAATGGAGTGATATATATGTATGTATCTTCTCCTTCTACTTCTCCTCCCCCCCCCTCTCTCCCCATATCCTTTCATTATAACATCGTCGCTCTGCCCCCCTCCCCCTTCCCTTCCCCTCTGAGGGGGACTCTCTGTCCTCTTCTTTTAGAAGTGCATATTAGTGTTGTTCCTCTGGGTTAGAGAAAGGAGAAAGAGAACGAAAGTAAACGGAGACGAGAGCCCTCCCCACACCCCACACCCCACACCCCCTCCTCTCCACTCACACACGTTATTTTTTTTTTTTTTCTTTATACATATATTCCTCGTCCTCGCTTTCTTCTATTCCCCTTCTCCTTCTCTTCCCTTTTCATGGCATGGATGCAGACTTCATCCCTCCCCTTCCTCTACTCTACGGATTCGTGCTCCCTCAGTTCCTCCTCCTTCCCTCCCCCTTCACCCATTTCCACCTTCATACCAAACGGGAGATCTGAAGGAAGCAGAGAATACGTAGTGGTTAAAGACAAAATCAAAGAAGAGTGAGGGGAAGTCATACATATGAAATCCGAGCATTCCCCGACACACACACACACACACAAGCGCACACGCGCATTGAGGAAGAACACACCAGAAAAAGAAGAAGGAAAGGACAACAGTGTCTCTCTATTGAGAAGAGAGCATTGCCAGAAGAAAGGAGAGAGAGGCGTGGCGGGTGGTACCTCCTCTCCACAACGTTGGCCCCATCCTGCGGGCGTAGAGGGAACTTGTGTGTCACCTCCGCATGCAGGAAGGGGGGAGACCACCCATACGTTTGCAAGTATGTGGCGATGGCTTCCTTCTTTTGCTTGTTTCATCTCATCCGCCAGCACTCACTTCCCCACTCTCCCTCCCCCCCTTCTTCTCCCTTTCCCTTCACGTTTACTGAACACCATTACTGCTGTATTGGCCACATCCACACACACACACACCCCACACGACTTGTAAAGGATCAAGGACGAAACAGACGACTAACATATCTCTCGCCCAGTCACCACATAGCAGCCCCCCTCTCCTCCCCGCCCCTACCCACTCCCTCTCTACCCCCTCCCCCCTCACTCAATACTGTCGTCGTCGACGCCACAATAGCAAGGCACAGCGAAGGAAGCAGCACACACGTTCATTTTGAACTATACATAGCTGTCTCGTTGCACCATTATTGGTATAGCGATTGAAGCCGAAAGGAAAGCAAAAGGACAGGAAGAAAAAGAGGAAATACTTCGCTAGCACACATATTTCTCCGTCTTCTACACATATCCATTTAGCTGACCTTTGCCCCCCTCGCTCTTCTCTCCTTCGCACGACAATAGCAGAGTAAAGTAACTGTAAGAAAAGAGGAAGCACCCTTTCGTCTCTTGGCTTTGACTTCTCTCTCCGCTCTCTTATCTTCTCTCTTTCCCTCCCTCCCTCTGTTCGATTATTCGTTTAGTACGCTCCACGGCATATTCATATATATATATATATATATATATATCTACGTGCCTATAGCCACTGTGTTTCTCCTCTTTGTACTGGTACCATTGTTACTCATTCCTACTACTATTACTCTCTCTCCTTCTCTTACTTGTTATACCATTCTCACCTCGGACCACACCACTCTACTTCACTCTCCTTTGCTGTCTTCTTTTGTGTTTATCTACAGGTTCTCTTTTTGGTTCTCCCCCTTTTCTCTCCTCCTCTCTCTTTCCTCCGTGGGCATTTGATCGGTCTTTACCCCCTTTCCCGACTCGTTCTCTATCATTGGCTTCTTCCCCGAGCAACTTCATCGCAGTAGCCAGGCTATTCATCCAGATCAAGTCCCCACTTACTAGTTTCTTAGCACCCCCTTCTCTCCCCAACCCGTATCTCCCTCTCTTCATCATTACCCCCTCCTCCCTTTCTTCTTCTTGCTTCCTTTCATCTTGTATTACGGTAGCCATTATTATCGCTGCCAACATCGACATCGCGGTGCACTCCAGGCTCACTCCAAGATTGTCATCATTTATCCATCTGTCTCTTCTCTTTGTACGTACTATATTGCTCCCGTGTTGCATCCCTCACTGTGGCGGCAACCATTCCCACCTTCCCCGTACACCACCTGCTCAACCTTGCGCATCGTAGAGAGCGAGGACCGCCCCCCAGACACAGAAGCACAAATCAGAAGGGATTCACTCAGTGATCAGAAAGGAGAGACACGGTCACGCGCACAACACACACACACACACGAGAGAAGTCACAACGAAATAAAGAAGCAGTAGTAAAGCATACACCCACACACACAGCAAACTATGAGCTACTCCAGCCTCCATATGGATTGGCGTGCCAGTGACACGGAGTTCGCCCACTTCCAAGCGCAGTTGGAGCAGCTGTCGGACCCCAAGTACCTATACGGGCCAACGAGTAAGGCGGGCATGATGGGCTGCAACGAGTTGCCAATCCAGGCCGGACCGCCACTGACACTTCCACCACCACTACCGTCGGCAACGTTGCCGGTGGCCGAGGAGCAGCATCGTGCCACGACGAACGATAATGAAGGTTCTGGGCATGCCAACGCGGAGGGGGCCAGGTCTGACGAGAAGAAGGCGTCAGCGTCCACCGTTGCGGGAGGGCCACTCCCCGTGAAGCCCGCACCAGCCTACAGTTACGACAACTACTTTGCCAAGCTGATGCTCAACGACATGGAGCAGATGAAAGCGGAGAGGTCCTCGCTGGCGGCACCACCCGCGACCTTGAACACGGCACCGCCAACGACGGCGGGTGGCAAGGAGAAGGCGGAGCTGGGCGACGGCGCCAGGGAGAAGGCAGCCGCTGCGGAGGCCAGCGGAGCAGAGACGGGGATCATGCCCTCCCTCCCCCCTCCCCCTCCCACGACGCAGCAGCAACAGGAACAGGAACAGCAACAGCAACAGCAGCACTCACTGCGTCCGCAGGCTCCGCCATACTTTGGGAACGCGTACCATCTGGCCGCGGCTCAGCAGCTCTTGTCCAGTATGGTGCAAACTGGCAACGATGGTGGTGGCGGGAACCACCCCCATGGGAGTCTGGGTGCCCTCCCCAATGCCGCCTTCAACCCGTACGTCACCTTCCCACCAGCGGGGCAGCTGATGGACCCCTCCGCCACGGTGGTCGGCGGCGATCTGAAGACCGGGATGGGTGCGGGTGGGATCTACCCCTCCTTCCCTACCCCGCCGGCCGCCACGGTACTGTCTCCCACCCAGCAACTCTTTGGCTCGCAGGGGACGGCCGTCAAGGCCCCTCCTCTCCAGCAGCCAGCCCCCGTCCTGCCTCCTCACGCTCACCCTATTGCCGACTTTCGCAACCCTGGCGGTGCCGTGGGCGGTGCGCATGGGGCCGTCGACCACCACCACCACCACCACCACCACCACCACCCTCCTAACAGCAACAACAACATCAACAATAACAAGAAGTACTACATGCAGCAGCGGAACGTCTACATCTCCGGCCTGCCAGAGACATTCCGGCCCTCGGCGTTTCGCGCCATGTGCGATGTCTTTGGCCGCATCGCGAGCTCGAAGCTCTGCATGGAGGGCGAGAACGCGGACCGGTGCAAGGGGTACGGCTTCGTGCTTTACCAGGACGTCGAAGCCGCCTCGACGTGCATCGCCACGTTGAATGGGAAGATGCTGCAGGGCAAGCAGTTGCAGGTGCGCCGTGCTGACCTCTCTGCCGCGCCGCAGCCGCTCGACATAACTGCCGTCGCCGCTGGTGCCCCCATCCAGCAGCCTCGCGTACCTGTGCAGACCAGCGACAAGAGCAACAGTCCTGGTGCGATCACCACAAGCACCAACACTCCGCAGCCAGGGCCGGCGACGGGTGAGGGCAAGGCACCCAACCACACCGAGAGCTCCCATCACGACCTCACCCCCAGCTCCTTCCAGCTATCCCATCTGCAGCAACCGCCGCCGCCGCAGCCGGCGGTGGTGCAGCCCAACCCCCCCGTTGCCGCTGTCCCCAGTGGCGGTGGCGGCTCAGAGATGGAGAAGCCCACTCTCTCGGCGAATGGGAGCCCCATGGCGGCTGACGGCGCTGCTCACGGCACGGGCGGCAACAGCTCAACGGACTTACCCGCAGACTTGGCCCGGACGGTCCAGGAGCAGGCCCGCCAGCTGAAAGAGCAGCAGCAGATGATCCAGCAACTCATGCAGCTCCAGCAACAGCAGCAGACCCTCCTGGCATCCCTCGGGCTGGGGACCTTGCCGCAGGCGCAGCAGCAGCAGCCGCAACTGCCCTTCCCTCCACAGGCGCAGCAGCAGCAGAACGTGACGCCCAACAGCCCCACCACCAAGACACTCGACAGGGGCGAGGCCGGCGCCACCACCACCACCACAGACGCCGCCGCGCCATCGTTACCGTTCTCACTGTCTGGCCTACCACCTACGATGCCAGCGGACAATAACAGCGGGAACAACCCTGCCGTTGTGTCCCCGCCGGCCACGTCATCAGCGCCGTTGTTCCTGTTCGCGCCGAACGCGATGAACCTGAACGCGCTGCAGCAACAGCAGCAGCAGCTGATGATGTCCCTCTACAGCCCCCGTCCCACCACGACGCCCTCACTGTCGCCCGCCGGTCCTGTGGCTTACGAGAGTAGCAGCGGCAGCAGCCCAAAGCCGCCCGCGATGTGAAGGACACCCAATGTATACTCTGCTGTCCTCCGCCTTTCTCTCCACTCTTCACGCCCCCCCCCCCTCAACTTCTCCTCTCTGTGCACATGTAAGTGGGTGAGGGCGTAGTAGTGCGCTCTCTCCCCCTCCTTCCCTCCTATTCTGCCGTTACGTTTTCGTTCTGCATGTTTCTTCCTCTTTGTTGATTCGTTGGCTTAGCTCTCGTGCTTCCTCCCCCTCCCCCCCTGTCTCTCTTTCTTCTCTCCTCCCCCTCTCCTCTGCCTTTGCTTTCCTCTTCTTCATTTCTTCCGGCTTCCTTCTCCACCCCGCCCCGCCCCCCCCCCCTTCTCTCTTCTCTCTTCTCTCTTCTCTCTTGTTGCTCTGGTTACTAGTTTTGCGGGGATGGGGGTCCCACCCCACCGCCCACATCACCCCCCCCCCTCTCCCTTCTCTCTCTCTCTCTTCTCACCTTCCTATGGACTTGTCAATTACGCTATCTGCTTTCTCTACCATACTCTTCTTCGAACTCCCTCCCCCTCCTTCCCTCACTTTGCTCTGTTTTCACATTTCACGCTCTTGCTTGCGCCGTGCATAGGTTGCCCCCCTCCCCTCCCCCCTCCCCCCTCCCCTCTCCTGTGCTTCCTGCACATATACGGGATAGTGCTGTGATGAGATACTCCTACCCCTATTCCTAATCCTACTCCTACTTTCACTGTTACTGTTACTGCTATTGTTATTGTTATCAGTGTTTGGGCAGGCCTTCTCACGTGCTCTATCACCACCTCTTCATTCCTTCTTTCTATCCTTCCTTTTCGTCTCCCATTGATGGGAAGCAGTGGTGTCCAGTGAGGCCTCCCCCCCTCTCTCTCTCTTTCGCCGTGTTGCTTTGCTGACGTGCATGGGTTGGTGTGCCTTCCTATCTGGGCAGGCGCAACCACCACACACACACACGCACACATACCCACACGTGTGGGTAATATAGACAGCCATACGGCCAACGAGTCAGAACTGATAGGGAGGGCACGTCCACAACGCTAACGACAACACTGCTCAGCAGAGGATGAACAAGTAAAGCTAGACGTGTCCTTCCTGCCAGTGGCAAAAAAATGTTCCTCTTTTCCCTGTTATCTCGTTCCTTTTTCTATTGTTCTACCATTTTCCGTTGCGGAGTTTCTCCCTCTTCACCTTTGAAATGTCTGCGCTTTCGTCTTACCGTATGCGCAGACCTCCTCCCCCTCTCCTCCCCCTCCCTCTCTCTTTCCTCCTCTCCCCAAATGAAGAAGCCAAGTGCTACCACACACGCCCTTCCCTCGAAGGCGCTGTTGTGCACGCTTGCTTTCCCTCGTCGATCTTCATCTCTGTTTCTCCCCCCCCCCCCCTCTCCCCCTTCTCCCCCCTCTCCCTCCACGTTAGTAGTTTCAACTCTTCCCCTCCTCGCTTCCTATATTCGGCAGAAAGTGACACACATGTAGGACAGTTATATGAATTACTACTACTACTACGTCTACTGCTTCTGAAGAATGAGCATCTTACCCCGACCAACAGCGCATTCTTACTCGTACATGACCTTCTTCCCCTTTCCTTCTTTCTCTCTTTCTCTCAATCCGCGACAAAAAAAACAAAAAAAACACTACAATAACCACAATAACGATCGTAATATATATCACCGTGAAACAGAGACAATGCGTGTCACTTACGCACCCATGCGGCGCACAGGCACACCCGTGACTTCCCTTCCCCCTCCCCATCGCCCCGCTCTTCGCCCCATTCTCCCTCCCCCTCACCTTTCTTCTCTGTGACAGCGTATCAGTACACACGCACACCACTAACGAGAACAACCGTCTGCTCAACTGCTGCGTGCGAAGCGCTTCCCCAGCGCTTCCAGGCCCAGGTCTAGGTTTGTCTGGCTCCGTCCCTCCCTCTACACTGAGGAGGGAGGCGGAAGAAGGGGAGGGGGGGGGGGACGGTGATGTTTCACCTCCTGCTCTCATATTATAGTGTCTGTTGCTGTTGTGTTGCTGCACCTCGCAGGCGAATCGGAGCAAAGGGATAGGGCAAGGTGTGCGCTGTATCTCTGCCGGGGAACCTCACGTAGGTTTTGTGGATATCCTCTCCTCCCCTCCCTTCTCCCTCTCTCTCTCTCTCCTGCTTTAATGTGAAGAACCCGCCAGCGGACGCGTTTCCTCCGTCGCATTATTATTACGTCGTAGTTTGATTGTTTGTCTCTCTTTCTCCTGGTATTCTACCCGTCAACGCACGCAATCGCACATTTCCCTCCTTCTACCTTCCTTCCCCCTTTTCCTCTCTCCCCTTCGCTATCCGGGTTGACGGCGTTTGCAACCCCTCCTCCCCCCCGAACAGCGTCAGGAAGCTTATCGACTGAAGAAGAAAGAACTCGTCGAGTGAAGGAGAGGTGGAAATGAGCTCGCCGTCCACCAATCCACCTGGTGCCCTGGTGCCCTGCGTGGCTTCAAACGGCGCCAAGTCGTTTGTGGGAAGCAGCCTCGACGATCGGAAGAAGCTCTACGATCAGAGCCTCGAGCACAATGACAAGTTCTGGGCCGACATCGCACGCCGCGACTTCTACTGGAAGCAGCACTGGCCGGACGACAACCACGTGAAGTCGTTCAACTTCGACAGGTCCAAGGGTGAGGTGTACACAAAGTGGTTCGACGGCGGCGTCACCAACGTGTGCTACAACGCACTGGACCGCCACCTGCCCGAGCACAAGGACCGGGTCTGCTTCCACTGGGAGGCCAACGACCCAAACGTGCGCAGGACGGTCACCTACGGCAACATGTACGATGAGGTGATTGCCGTTGCCAACATTCTCAAGACGCGGTACGGCGTGAAGAAGGGCGACCGTGTGGCCGTCTACCTGCCCATGATCCCGTTCGCCGCGGCCGTGATGCTGGCGTGTGCCCGCATTGGCGCCGTCGTGACCGTAATCTTTGGTGGCTTCTCCGCTCAGGCCCTGGCCACGCGGATCGCCGACGGCAAAGCCTCTCTGCTCGTGACTGCCGATGCGTCCTTCCGCGGCGATAAGCCTATTCCCCTCAAGCAGATCGCCGACAAGGCCCTGGAGGTGTGCAAGACATCAGAAAACCTGGACATGCCGGTGCTCGTGTACGAGAACGCAAGGCGCGAGCACTGCACCATGACGGAGGGGCGTGACACCTGGTACAGCGACGCCGTGGCCGCCCTGACACCGGAGCAGAGGAAGGAGTGCGACATTGAGTGGGTCGGCGCCGAGGATCCGCTCTTCCTGCTCTACACCTCCGGCAGCACGGGCAAGCCCAAGGCACTGCAGCACACCACCGGCGGCTACATGGTCTACGCCGCCACGACCTTCAAGTACACCTTTGACTACCACATGGACGATGTGTTCTTCTGCACCGCCGACATTGGCTGGATCACGGGGCACAGCTACGTGGTCTACGGCCCCATGGTGCACTGCGCCACCTCCGTGCTGTTTGAGGGGGTACCCAACTTCCCGACTCCGGCTCGCTGGTGGCAGCTCGTCGAGCGATACAAGGTGAGCATCTTCTACACCGCCCCAACCGCCATCCGTGCCTTGATGCAGGCCGGGGAGAAGCATGTGAAGAAGTGTGACCGCAGCTCGCTGCGCATTCTCGGTTCCGTTGGCGAGCCCATCAATGTGGAGGCGTGGAAGTGGTTCCACGACGTGGTGGGTGAGGGCAAGGCGGACCTCATGGACACGTGGTGGCAGACGGAGACGGGCGGCCATATGATCACCCCGCTCCCGGGCTGCACCCCGCAGAAGCCCGGCTGTGCCTCGCTGCCCTTCTTCGGCGTTGAACCCGTGATTCTGGATTCGCTGAAGCTGACCGAGTTGCAAGGCGAGGCGTCCGGTCTGCTTGCCATCAAGCAGCCGTGGCCCGGCCTCGCCCGCACCATTGTCGGCGACCACGCGCGCTACGAGCAGACCTACTTCAACGTGGATGGGTACTACATGACCGGCGACGGCGCCAAGCGTGACGCTGACGGCTACATCTGGATCACCGGCCGCGTCGACGACGTGCTCAATGTCAGCGGCCACCGCATCGGCACCAGCGAGATCGAGGATGCCGTGAACACCCATGACTGCGTGGTGGAGTCGGCGGTGGTGGGCACCCCGCACGATGTGAAGGGCGAGAGCATCTACGTGTACGTCACGTTCAAGGAGGGCACCGAGGTGACCAAGAAGCTACTCGACGAGGTGAAGGCGACGGTGCGTAAGGTGATTGGCCCGCTGGCGACACCGGACTTCCTGCACCCCGCTCAGAACGGGTTACCCAAGACACGCTCGGGGAAGATTGTCCGCCGCATTCTGCGCAAGATTGCCACGCGCAAGGACGATGACCTTGGCGACACCTCGACCCTGGCGGATCCATCTGCTGTTGCCGCCCTCATCGCGTCCCGTGCGCGGTGGATCGACAAGCAGGAGAAGGCAAAGCTGTGAGACAGACCACAAGAGAGAGAGAGAGAGTGCCCTACCAATTGAGGGGAGGATATCAATCGCACGTGCGGGTGTAGGCGGGCGGGGAACTTGCTCCGTCTCTTCCTTTGTGCTCCTTCTGTTGGGCCTCGCCTTCATCACTGCCACCTCTCCCTCCCCTCCCCCCCTCCTTCCCCTTCCCCCTCCGTTAACCCCCCACGCGATCGAACCTGAGCGTATTCATCCGTCTACCGTTCTCAATGAAGCAGCAAAGCATGACAGAAAAGGAAGGATGAACAGGTGAGGGAGAAAATGCGGCTGCGCGCCAGGCGAAGCGGCTACAATAGTGAGTATCGGCGTAATCGGTAGAGAGAAGAGCTTTGAGAGAGGGCTGGGTTGCTGTGCTTTTGGCTGAGGCTTCCCTGCGCTTCTAGCGGGTGAGCTTCTCTCTTACCCCCTCTGTTTCCCTCCACACCTCTCCTCTCAGTAGCTCTGCAGTCCAAGACGCGCAGGAAGGTCAAGCAGACGACCCGTCAAGAAGCAAAGAGTACGCATAGGGAAACCGCTTGTAGGATAGTCATATTGTGTAGCTAAACAGTAGGCCTTTAGTAGCCCCACCTCCCTCCCCGCTTCCTTCCCCCCCCCCCCCCACACCAACTCCCCCACCACAAGGGAAACCGTTCAGAGATGGGCATTGAGACTTGGAAGCAGTTCCCGTCAATCTTGACGGAGTATCCCAAGCACGGCGTCCCGCTCCCGTGCAGCGACCAGAACCCCCGCCTCAAATGCCCCGAGACGCGCTGGGCGCGTGACTTCTGCCTGGCCCAGGGCGGCAGCTGCGAGTACAAAATCGAAGCCCACTTTGACTGCCTCGAGCAGTACTACCCAAAGGAGAAGGTCGAGACATTGCGCAAGACGTTCAAGCCCAACACACTCGACTACCCCACCACCGACACCTACCTGCGCTACCGCCACTTCTACAGCGGCGCGGCGTGGACGAGCAAGAACTCCTGGGAAACGACACGCTGAGAGAGAAAAAGAGAAGCGTATACTTTTTCTAGGGGGTACCTTCGTCCTCCTCCTCTTTTCATCGCTTTCATTGCTCTACCGTACATATTTCTTGTAGGAGACATACCAAGGAACGACAAAGGAGCCTGAGGAGAAAGGCGGCTTATATGACGCTTCCCTCTCTGAGTCAATTGCGAGGAGGGCGGTCCACGGTGTGGACAAGGGCAATACGGCATTCAGCAAACACTGAGCCATCTCTCTCTCCTTCACACTTTCCCCCTTCCCTGTCGCCTGCCGCTGTCGCTACGGCGGTGCTGTCTCTGCCACCATCCCGTCCTTCCCCTTCTCTCTCTCTTCCAGTATCTTGTGTTCGTTCCTCGCAGCAACTCCATTTCTTCACCTCTCCCTCGCTCACCCCCCCCCCCCCTGACTAACGCTTCCTCTCTACTTCCTCTATTTCCTTTCCTTCCTTCCTCTGACACCCACACAGACAACATGTTCGCCACGCCCTCTCGCTTTGCCGCCAGCCGCATCTTCATTGCTGGCGGCCACATCACCCCGTTCGTTGGCAAGGGCAGCCCCCTCTTCATCGACAAGAGCCACCCCGACTTCGGGAAGAAGCAGAACAAGACGATCGAAGACTTCATGGCGGACACCATGAAGGGCACCCTCGAGTCCGCCAAACTCGCCGGGAAGGAGGAGCTTATCGACTACGTTGTCGTGGGCAACTTTGACGGCGAGCTCTTCTCCAGCCAGGGCCACCTCGGCCCCGGCGGGATTGGCAGCCTCACGTACGGGCAGCCGGCCGGCACCGTGAACAAGCTGATGAACAAGCGCGCGATGCGTGTCGAAGGTGCCTGCGCGTCTGGCGGCCTCGCCGTCGTCGCCGCGGCCGACTCGCTGCGCGGCGGCACGAGCGACATCGCGGTGGCCATGGGGGTGGAGGTGATGACGAGCGTGAAGGCGCGCGTGGTGGGCGACTACCTGGCGCGGGCCTCGCACTACGCCCGCCAGCGCAGCATCGACGACTTCACCTTCCCCTGCCTGTTCGCGCGCCGCATGAAGACGATCACGGAGAAGGGCCACTTCACGATGGAGGACACGGCGCGGGTGGCGGCCAAGGCGTACGCCAACGGCAACAAAAACCCGCTCGCCCAGATGCACACCAAGAAGATGAGCTTCGAGCAGTGCAACGGCGAGGAGGGCAACCCCAAGTTCCTGAGCAACTCCGACTACCGCCCGTACCTGCGCATGTCGGACTGCTCGCAGGTGACAGACGGCGGCGCGGGCATGGTGCTGGTGAACGAGACGGGCTTGGCGAAGCTGGGCCTCAGCGTCAACGATCCATCACTGGTGGAGATCACTGGCCTCGCGCTTGCCGCGGGCGACCTCTTTGTTGATCCCGTGGACTTCACCAAGATGAGCAGCAGCCACGCCGCCGCGCAGCGGGCACAGCAGCAGGCGAACATCAAGGCTACCGACCTGCAGGTGGCCGAGGTGCACGACTGCTTCTCCATTTCGGAGATTCTCATGTACGAGGCCCTCGGACTCTGCGCATACGGCGAGGGCAAGGACCTGGTCCGCAGCGGCGCGACGACGCTGGATGGGAAGTTCCCCGTCAACACAGGCGGCGGCCTGCTCTCCTTTGGCCACCCCGTCGGCGCCACCGGCGTCAAGCAGTTCATGGAGGTGTACCGCCAGATGAAGGGGCTTTGCGGTGATTACCAGCTCAAGTCCATCCCCGCCCTCG
Source organism: Herpetomonas tarakana (assembly GCA_030849825.1). Taxonomy (NCBI): domain Eukaryota; phylum Euglenozoa; class Kinetoplastea; order Trypanosomatida; family Trypanosomatidae; genus Herpetomonas; species Herpetomonas tarakana. Next base: position 87,109 of record JASAOB010002877.1, read on the forward strand.
GCGCCACGCTGAACATGGGCGGCGATGACAAGACGTGCGTCTCCTCCGTCCTCAAAAACATCTAAACAGGCGAGAAGGGATGGGGGAATGGGGAGAGGAGGGTCCTGTTGGGTTGGGAAAAGAGGAAGAAACAGTTCGATTACCTTCACACACTGTTAAACACTGACAGCGATCCTTTAGCGACACACATCCCACTCCCTCTTTGTCTACCCCCTCCCACCACTATTTACGGGAGAGACGGAGGGTGGAGGGGGAGGGATTGTGGCCCGTCCGTAAATGAGGTCTTCTCCTCTGCTCTCCTCTACTATTCTTCTTTTACTATTATTCTTTTCTTGTGTGTCGAGACGAAAACGAGGCGATGACACCCCCACGCAGACAGACATATATATATATATATATATATATATATATATATGCTCACCTCTCAGGCGTTTAGCATGTGAAGGACAGGTGCATGCCAACGCCAACGTTTTTCGCAGAGACTCTCTTACTCATTCTTGTTGCTCCCCGCCTCCTTGGTGACCTTTCTCTCGCCACAGGGGGAGGGGGAGGAGGTTCACGCTTCGACACACCGCTGAACTACTCGGGTCCACCGTCTTCCCCACAGGCGCTTGAGCTTCGGTGGGGTATCCTCCCTCCTCCCTCCCTCCCCCCCTTCCCCCCCCCCTCGCCCACCCACTTCTCCTCTCTTCACTCACTCCCTCCCTGTGTGTACGTGCGTGCTTTCTCTTTCCCTTATATACAAGCTCTTCTCAACACACACACAAAAAAAAAAAAGAACAAAATCATCCTGGGGACGCATGGCGGCATCGTTGTGGTTGTGGCTCTTCACACGCCTCCTGTCCCCCTGCACAAACACCGATCCCTCTTCATCTCCGTCCTTTCCTTCACCTTTCGTTCGATGGTGTGGTCCATTCCTCGCTCTTCCTCTCCCCTTTTTGGAGAGGGTCACGAACGAGCCGTGGACTACACGTAATGTCCATCCCTTTAACACAACGAGAAGAGATGCATGATACGGGAGGAGGTCATTGTCGGTACGAAGGCTGGAGGAAGAAGAAGAGGCATGTCAATTGGGTTGGGATGTCGAATGAGAGAATGAATCCCTACTCCGCACACACCGGGAGGTCACCCACGGCCTGGAGCGCTCCTCCCCCCCCCCCTTTCCCCTTCCCTGCTTCTGCTTTGTGCAACTTCCCCCCCCCCCTCCCTCCCTCCACTCTCTCTCTGTTCTCCCCTTCCCTCCCCGCAAAGAGAAAGAACGGTAAAAGGAGTTCCATACAGTACCATACAGCTTGTCGTTTTCGCTTCTCTTGTTCTCTGTCCATAGAAGTTCATCTCTCTCTCTCTCTCTCTCTCTCTCTCTCCATCTTTCTCACTCTCTTTTGGCATTTGCTCTACTCGAGTTTCTGCCCCACCCTCCTTTACCCTCTTCCCCCCCCCCCTTTCTTCCTTCCTCCCCATCTCACACAGAGCAGTAGTAGCAGCCGCAGCACAAAGCAGCTTTAAGACACACCGCTGGCAAGAAACAATGTTTCGTACCCGTACAGGTCTGTTCCTGCGCCGCGCGCTTGTGTCTACCGCCATCGCCACCGTCACAGCCAACACCACGCTTAGCCCCACGACACCCCTTCTCTTCACCTCTATGCGGTTTGAGTCCACCCCTAGCGTGTCGCAGCGCCTTCGCTCCGCAACCACCTCCTCCACCGCGTCGGCTACCTCCCCCTCGTCGTCTTCTTCGTTTGCACGCAAGGTGAAGATGGCAACGACGGCTACTGCGGGCTCCGAGGAGGAGCGGGTGCGTCCCGTGGAACCACCCACTGCCGCCGCCGCCGACGCGCAGGCCACGCGCAGGGTGGTGAAGAGGAAAGTTATCAAGAAGATAGTCCGCAAAGCGAACGGGGAGACGACGACAACAACGGTGCCCGCTGCTGCTGGGGAAGGTACTGTCAACACCGGCGAGGCCCTCCGGCGCGAACTGCGCGGGATAGCGGATGCCGAAGCGGCGGTTACCAACCCCGCCGCCTCTTCATCAGCGACGCCGGCGCCATCCGCCTCCCCAGCACCCCCCTCCTCCTCCTCCTCGCAGAAAGCGCAGAAGACGTCCCTGGTGAAGGGATTCAAGATTGACGAGATCACCTCTGTCTGCACCCCATCCGATGCCATCTTCGCCCGCCGGCTGCCATCGGGCGGCTGCCAGTTCTTTGCGTGGCCCGGCACCCCACTGGAGGTGGCCTCCGCCGCCATTGTGTCGATGCCGGACACGATTCGCACCGTTCACGCCGTGTTTGGCCGGCCCAAGACCCCGATCGACCTGGTCATGGATATCGACTGCGCGGTGCCGCAGGAGCACTGGAGCATGTCGAAGATCAGGCCATTTCAGAAGAAGCTGCTCGACGACACGCTGAGCGTGCTGGCGGAGGAGATTGCGAAGACGGGCGAGAAGATCGAGACGCAGGTGGTGCTGCAGTCGCCCAACCTCAAGAAGGCCTCGTTCCACATCCACACAAAGCTGAAGGACGCCGCCTTTGAGGACTACAACTCCCTTCACGGGTTTCTGGCCCGGTTCCACGAGCGGATGCCCAACGTGGACATGCAAATTTACCGCCCAAACGGTATGCTGCGCATGTTCAGCTGCATGAAGGAGAACCACACCAGCGCCATCATCGTCTTCGATGACCCCAAGTGGAACATTGGCTTCAAGGGCGGCAAGGTGCCCGACGAGGCCGCCGCGCTGCACAGCGTGATTGTGCGTCCTGCGGGTACCTTCAAGCGCCTGCTCAAGTTCGAGGCCCCGCGTCCGGCATACTCTGCCCCGTCAACCTCCTGGAAGGGGTCCGCAGCGGCGAACCACGGCCGCAACAGCGAAGGTTCGACAGCCATCCGTCCCGTCGTGCTGCTCCCCCGGACGGAGCGCGAGGCCATTGAGAACGCGTCGCGCTGGCTGCGCGGGGCCACAGAGGTGGAGGTGTCGGAGTGGCGCTCCTGGATCGGCCTGGGACTCTGCGCCTTCCGCCTCGGCTACCACTTCCGCGACGCCAAATCCCTCGAGCAGCCAGCGATGGAGGTGATGCTTGACGCGTGGGTGGAGGCGAGTCGGCATTGCCCGCTGAAGTTTCGCGTGGGCGACTGCGAGCAGCGCTGGGCCACCTTCGACATTGACAAGATTGGCGCGCAGTCGGACTGGTGGTCGGCCTACCTGCGACTCGGTCGGCTCGAGGCGGCGTCGCAGGAGTCTATCGAGAGGCAGGAGGCAGAGCGGGCCGCCCGCGAGGCACGCGCTGCCAGCAGGAAGCCGCGCAAGTAGAGTCCCCCCCCCCCCACGGCAGCCGCTCTCTGGTTGGTTGTGGAAAACACGAGTTATTTATGGAGCGTACCTGACACGAGGGGTATACAGCACCTCCCCCCCCCCCCTCCTCTTGTAGTGTGGATACAAGAAACGATAGAGAAGTTCAAACATAGAGTACTGCCTCGTTCCCCCCTCCCCCTCCACCCTGCACCTTTCTCCCCTCTCCCCCTTTTCTCACCCTCTCCTCGTTTTTCACCCCGCTGCGAATCATCGCTTCGGGAGGGGGATGGGGCAGGAGGAGGAGGGACTTGCCACATTGCCTTCATAGATATCGACAAAGATGATGACGACTACTACTGCAGTATTGCGACTATTACGACTGTTACCAAGACTTCTTTTTTCCCCCTTTCCTTCTACGGCTGTGACAGCGACGGCGCATTCCCTCTCTCTCTCTCTTTTTCTGACGAGAAGGAAGAGGAGGTGGGATGCGCCGATGGTCTTTTGTTTTGGGTGGTGGCTGGCATTGTGTGTGTCCCTCCTCCCTTTTCCCCCGTTTCTTTCCTTCACTGTCTCTTGTTTCACTCCCCCCCCCCCCCCGACTACCCAACAGACACCCACATCCACACCGATCTGAAGGAATCGGAAGACGAGGCTGAGAGAGAGAGGGAGAGGGAGTGAATGTTGCAGAGATGACGTTGTCTCAAGGTGTGTGTGTGTGTGTGTGTGTGTGTGTGTGTGGTGTCGTGTGAGCGTGTGGCGGCCCGCGCTGCCTCTCGCCCCGCAGCAGGAGAGGGTCCCTCTTCTCTCCTCTGCCATGTTCCGTTGTCGTGTTCCCCCCCCCCTTCCGTGAACTCATCCGTTTTGCATTCCCTCCCTTCCTCTACCTCCTCCTCCCTTCCGTGCAGAGAAGCGTCCTTCAAGTGGGGAGGCCAACTCCTCCTATCCTGCATAGACGGAGGCGTTTCTCCATCTGCTCTCGGTTCATCGCTTCTCGTTTGTTGCTCTTCTCCTCTCCCCCCAATGTTCGGCCAGCACCGCGGGGCTGGATTCTTCTCGTCCTTCCCCGCTCCCACCCCCGTGGGCGGCGGCAGCGACGGGGATGGACTGAACAGAGTAGACGCTCTCCACGCCTTGGGGCTCGGTAACGCGGGTCTTGACGGATGGAGTGCTCGGATGGCAGCCCTGGCGCCATCCTCCACATCGTCGTACAGACCCATGCACACCTCGTCCGGCCAGCGTGGACGCGGCGGACGCGGCGGACGAGGCGGGGGGTTGGGCTACGGCACCGCTCTGTTCACCACAGCGCCGACGACAGGCATGGGCCAGCAGTCACAGGACGCGTCTCTACAGCCGCCACCACCACCACCGAGTGTTGTTGTGGTGGGCACGACAGCCGCCGCCGTGCGTGCCTGGCCGGTACTCTACGCGGCGGGCTTCTCCATCACCGCGGTGGTGGCCACAAGTGCGCCACCACCGCCCCATGCACGCAGCGACGAGGACGGCCACCGCCAACACCCTCCCACCGAGACAGCCGCTGCGACAAGGCGAGTAGAGGCGTTCATCAACGGATGCTTGGAGCTCTATCAGCTTCCCCTCCCGCCACGGGGAGAGGCGAAGCCTGCCGTCACAGGGGCTGCTGCTGCTGCTGCTGCTGCTGCTGCTCCACCCGTGTCCTCTCCCATCCCCACCCCTTCACCCAGTCCAGTGGGCGGAGCCGAATCCGCTGATGCAAAGCCAGGTGCTGAACGGTGCGGTGTGGTGGCGGTGCCGAGCGTGACGGCACTTTTCCGATCCCGTGGGAAGGAGGGGGAGCCGCCACATGCGGCGACAAAGCCGTCACTCGCCACGGGCACATCCACGCTGCCTCCTCTTGCCGAAACCCAGCCGACAGCACCGCCCGACGCGACGGAGGGGGAGGAGGATGGCTTCGGGCATGTCCTTGATGCGGCAGATTTCATCTTCATCGCCACGGGCGAGGACTTTGCCTTTACACCGCCTCCCCCACCTCCTCCTCTCCCTAGGGAAACGGAAAGCAGCGTGGCCTCGACCGCCGGCACAGGCTATGCCGTTGAGCGCTTCCTGCCCCGCTACGGCAGCTCTTCGCCTCTCGCGGCGAGGCATGGGGCACCCGTGCCCTCAGCCCCAGACGGGGAAGCAAAAGCGGCCAAACCAAGGGGTGCGCTCAGAAACCGCGAGGGCTTCCTCGCCGCCTGCGTGGAGCGCAAGAAGCACCTCGTCTTCGCCGACGGCGTCCCCGCGCAAGACACAGCAGCGCTGACACGGGCGTTGGAGAGCTGCCTCGCTCCTGCAGCCCCCACCACCACTACCACCACCATGAACAGCGTCAGAGGCAATGCCGGGGGAGAGCGGATGACGGCGTCCATTTTCGTCGTGGATGTGTCGTGCCCTGTCCCGGCGGCGACACCGCGCATGAAGGCACTGGTGAGGGCACTGGGGCTCCCGCCTGCCCCATCGCCACCCACGGATGCCACCCCAGCGCCAGCTGCGTCTTCTGGCATCACCACCGCGCCACCACCACCATCATCAGCAGCAGCATCAGTAGCGACCTCAGGCACATTTACTGTGTCCCATGCAGGCTTTCTAGCGCCGAGGGCACCGTCACTTCTGCCAAGCGGCACACTTGTTCCCCCTTCTGCGGCTGCCGCGGCCGCGGACAGGACCGCGCCGAGTGACGATGGGAGGAAAGAAGGGGAGAAGCCTGTTGGCGCGCCTAGGCAGTCTCGTGGCGCGATTGGTCGGGTGAAGAGGATCGACATGTGCCTTTGCGATCCTCTGCTGGCTCCAGACGCACTGCAGCAGCAGCAGACGACAGGAGGGGATGGCATTGACGGGAGTGGGGTATCCCTCCCCGCCTCCTTCTCCTTCGAGCAGAGTGTGGACTCGACGGTGCAGCGGACAGACACCGCCATGTGGTCCCTTGTGAAGAGGGCACTTGCCTTTGTGGATGTCCTGATGGGCGGCAGAGTTCCCGCGGCGGTGCAGTGCCACCCCCTCACCTTCGCCGCCCCCGTCGGTAGCAGCGACCCGGACGACGCGCAAGAGAAGGACGCCACGGGGCAGGCAGGCACGGGACGGCACAAGAACAAGGAGGAGGGGGAGGGAGAGGATTATGTGTATCCCGACGACAGCGACGACGGCGCTGGTGACGGGACGAGGAAGGACGCTGCACCGCGAGCGAGGAAGGTGATGTCCACGCCCACCTCTCTCGAGGCGGAGCTCTACTTTGACATCCAGTATCCCGCCGCGGCTATCGGCAAAGATGAGGGGGCAACTCCGCTTGTCGAGGCGTCGTTGTCGTCGTCTGCGTCTTCGCCTGTACCAGTTCCCCCACCTGGGCTGCCCACCAGCACCGGCCTCATTGCTGCTCCTGTGCCTATAGGAGGTGGAGGAGCACTATCGTCCGCTTCCAGTATCCCACCACCGCTGCCGCCGCCTTTGCCTTCGCCCCCGGAGGCAGCGACGCGGGGGACGGACGGGTTTGTCGCGGAAACGCTCCCCGTGAAGCTGTACCTGTCCGTCGAGCCGTCCGACACACCATGCCTGCTGCAGGAGCTCACCATCTCCGGTACAGACGGGACGATCGAGATGCACGACGGCATTCTCGACTGCTGCGCCGCCGGCGACGACGACGACGTCGCCACTGCTGATGCCGATCCCGTTGACGACGCGGGGGTGGTGTCAAGGGATGTGAGCAGAGCAGCCTCGCGTTGCGTTGTGGTGACGTACGGCAACGGCACCTCCAGCACCGGTGCACGGACGCGTGTGCGGCAGGAGAAGGTTCTTTTCCGCTTTGCGCCGTCGCCAACGGAAGAGGGCGACGCCACTATCGACAGTAGCGAGAAACTGACCCGCCAGGCGGCATTGCGGATTGTGGAGAAGGACGAGGCCGCGTTGCGTGAGCTGGCGTGTTGGCAATCGATGCGTACCAATAGCCAGTACAGCGCCACCGCCGAGGCGTTGGGCTCGTCAACGTCGTCGCCGTACGCGTCGTCGCGGTATGCACGTGGTGGTCGCTACCGAAGCTCCCGCTACGCAGGTGAAGGGGAGAGGGGGAGACCGGATGCAGCTCACTCGGAGAACGCGAGGCAGTCCCGACACCAGCGGTTTGCCGTGAAGGACTCGGCAGTTGTGGCGGCCATCATGCGTCGGACTGTGGCGGTGCAGCTAGTGCAGGATAAGCTGCAGGAGGCTGCCGGACTTGCGTAGTAGATAGACATTCTTGTTTGTCCTCTCTTCTTCTTCTTCACTACACCGCTCATGGAGTAGGTCTTCGCTTGTTCTCCTGCAACAACACATACACACATCCACCTTCACACACACACACGCATCGCACCGGTGTATCACGCGCTACACACGCGAGTCAAGGGGCTTGGTGGCCTTGCCTCTCCATCGAATCCTGCTCTTCGTCCCCCCCCCCCCCCCCCCCCACACACACACCACCGCCTTCCCTCCTTTGACTCTTAGTCCTCTCTCTCCTCTCCACATTCCCTTCCCCCCCCCCCTTTCCACAGGAACGACAGCAACAGCAGCAGCAGCTAAACCTCTGACTGCATTCTACTCCCATTATTGTTGTCATCACTACTACGACTACTACCGACTATCGATTCATCCCCTATCGCTATTCCCTCGCTACTGCTATAGCGCTTCCCTCCATTTGCTTTCCTTCTCTACGCCTCCCGCCCACCCACCCACCCCACCCTTCAAAAAGGGAGGAACACAGCAGCAGAAGGTCTTCTCTCTTCATTACTATTATTATTGTTGCTACTCATATCGCTTCCCTGTTGCCCCTCTCTCTCTCTCTGAGCTTCGTGTTGTCGCTCCTTGGCAAAAGGTCAGACGCACTAAAAGTGAAGTAGTAGCCAGGAAAGGACACGGAGGGTGATACACATCAAAAAGCAGCGCCATGTCTCACGAGCCCGTTGCGAACCCCATCCGCGTCGGTCTGCTCGGCGCGTCGAACATTGGCAAGCAGGTCTGGGCCGCCATCCACGGCACCGGCAGCAAGGTGACGTTCATTGGCTGCCGCGACACGGGCAAGGGAAGTGCCTACCGCGATGAGCTGATGCAGTCGCTCGGGATCAAGGCAGAGGACGCGCCAGAGGTGGGCTCCTACAGCGCTTGCGTCTCGTCCGAAAACGTTGATGTCGTGTACATCTCCATCCCGGTCACGGCGCGAGATTACTGGGTGATGCAGTGCGTCGAGCACAACAAGCACGTGGTGGGCGAGAAGCCACCGGCGGTGGACGCCGACATGCTGCGCTCCTGGATCGAGGCCCTCGACGCGAAGCAGTTACTCTACATGGATGGCACCATGTTCAGCCACGGCGCTCGCGTGAAACAGGTCACGGAGCAGGTGAAGGCGCTCGGCCCGGTGAAGCACATCTTCTCCAACTTCTCCTTCAACGCCCCGGACGCATTCCTGCAGGACGACATCCGGGTCGACCCCTCCTACGAGCCGCACGGCGCGCTTGGCGACCTTGGCTGGTACAATATCCGCTACATCCTGCACATTATGGACTTCAGCATGCCCGCCGAGGTCACGGGCCGGGTTATCAAGCAGAACGAGAAGGGTGCCGTCATTGAGTTCTCCGGGGACTTGACTTTCCGTCACCCGCAGACGAACGAGACAGCGGTGGCCTCCCTCTTCTGCGCCTTTGACGTGGCGGCAGAGCAGACGATGCACATCGCCACGACCAACGGCGTCGTGGAGCTCGACGACTTTGTGCATTGCGCGGAGGGCGGGCCGGCGTCTTGGCGGCAGGTGCGTGTCCGCAGCAACGTGCAGGATGCCGTCCACTACTCACGGACCCGCAGCGAGGAAGCCTTCTCCACCGAGGAGGAGACGGCGACGCAGAAGTTTGACATGTGGCGCGATGTCGCGGAGATCCTCTACCGCGACGAGAGCGAAGGCGGCCGCGTCAAGGCACGCGAGGAGGCGTCTCGCTTCTGGGCCACAATTGCCTGGAAGACCCAGGCAGTGATGGACAAGATGCTCGAGTCCGCCCGTCAGAGCACAAGGGTGTAACTGCTCACAGCAGTCCCCCCCTCCCCCCCCCCCCCAACATTTCTCTGTTGTTGTTCGTTGCCCCTGATGCCTCTCCCTCTCCGTATTCGTGTGTACCCCCCCCCCCCCCCCCGTGGCTGGTTTGCCAAGCACTCCTATCACACTCCCATGCCACCCCCCCCCTCCTCCCCGCTGCTCACCTACTCTCAGCCGGCGAACGAACTAGCAACAAGAAGGACGACAACAATACCAACCGAAGGAAATGGGAAAGGGTAACTCTGTAGGTGAGGTGGCAGCAGACTCGCATGCAAGTGCCACAGCTGCCGTAAGGAGGACCTCCTGTTGCCCATGCGCTAGCTTCTCCTCCTACGGGAGGTGTGAGTGTGACTGTGTGTGAGTGTGTGTGTATGGGTGTGTGGCCTCTTCGCTATCCTCCCTCGTCCTTCTCTGCCTCCATGCTTCCTCTCTCTCTCTCTCTCTCCCCCCCCCCCCGCCAGACCCACTGGATATCCCGAGCGACTCGCCTAGAAGGAGAGAGGGGCTGATGGCGGAGCTGAAGCACCTACACACCGCGTGGGATGTCGACCGCCACATTGTCCTCGACTCGGCAGAGAAGCTGATTATCATACGGTTCAGCGGCTACGAGAACCCGCCCGCTGCCGCGCTCATGCCCTCTTTCTCGTCCTCACCATCTTCGCCGTCCCCTGACACGACGCACCTCTCGTCCGCAGCTGGCAACAGCAAGGCACACATTGGCGACCTGGAGGAACAACCCACGAAGAAAGCAAGGCGGGAGGGACAGGAAACGGGCCCCGCGCCGGTTGCCGTGGTCGCGGGCATGGAGCACTACCTGCGCACGCAACAGATGGACGCCCTGCTGGTTCAGCTCGCTCCCAAGGTGCGCAAGTACTGCCTCATCTACGCAGTGGACACCAACGAGGTACCGCAGTTTAACGCCATGTACGAGTTGGGCCACGATCGCGATCCCTTCGCTGTCATGTTCTTCTACCGTAACCAGCACATCCGCGTGGATGTGGGGACCGGCAACAACAACAAGATTAACTTCTTCGCCTTTGAGGACTGGGAGGAGGACTTCCTGCCGATCGTGAACGCGGCATACCGGGCCGGAAAGATTGGCAAGAACATGGCAAGCTCCGACAAGAAGTTCTCGACGGTGTCGCTACGACGCTGACAAGGGGGCGGGACGTGCCATCCTCCATCCCCCTCCCTCGCCTCTCCTCCTCGGATGCACCCCATTACACACATGTGGGGCACACCCACCATCCAACATGATGATTGGAGTAGTAACTATAGTCGTCGCTGCGGGACAGTGATATATAGCACCGACACTTCCGAAGTATGCAGACTATGTGCGTGTGTGTCGCACGGGGGAAGGTCAACCATCTTCCTCTTGTCTGTCCTCTCCTCTCCTCTCCGTCTTTTCGTATCTTTCGCTAGAACCATCTTCCCAGTGATAGCTTAGTTTGTCATTACATACTCCTCTCTCTCTCCGTCCCAACTATCGTTTGTGTTTTGTTTCCTCTTTCCCTTTCCATATATCTCTCTCCTTCTTCTTCTTCCTCCGCCTCTCACCTTCTCTATTCGAGTACCCGTTGAGGCAGGAAAAGTGGAGAGAGATGTCTCGCCAGCGCTATTGCCGACTGCTCGCCAGTCTTGCCCTCTTGGCTCTTCTCCTTGCCCTCGTCGTGGCCGTGGGCACCGCAAAGGCGGAGGAGGAGGAGGCGGTGGAGGCCGCGCACCCCGATGCTGTTGTTGCGGAGCAGGTGGAGGTGCCTGTCCAGGAGGCCTCCGCGCCGGAAGTGGCCGAGGTGGTGACCGAGGTCGAGGCTGTCTACGAGCAACCACCACCACCCCAGGAAGCGGTGCAAGAAGCAGAGCCGGTGCAGGAGCACCAACACCACCACGAGGACGAGCACCAGCAACAGTACCACGAGGAGCCCGAGACCAGAGTCGAAGAAACTGTTGAGGAGGTCGTTGACGTTGATCTCGTCACTGAGGAGGTGCCAGTAGTGGACGCGGAGCAGCAGCAGACTGAGGAACAGCACGTCTTTGAGCCTGAGCCGCAGCAGGAGGAGCCCGAGCAGCAGCAGCAGCAGATCCCGCCCGTGGTGGAGGAGCCGGAGTATGTGCCCGAGCCACAGCAAGAGGAGTCTGAACAGCAGCAGCAACAGGTCCCGCCTGTGGTGGAGGAGCCGGAGTATGTGCCCGAGCCGCAACAGGAGGTGCCCGAGCCGCAACAGGAGGAGCCCGAGCAGCAGGTAGGCGAGCCCGTCGTCGAGCAGGAAGAGGTCCACACCTCTGAGGAGCCGGTGACAGAGAAGCCGAAGGAAGAGTATCAGCCGGAAGTGATCCCGAAGCACGGTGAGGCACCGGAGGTGCAGCAAGGCGGATCGACGGTTCGCTGGAACGCCAGGGTGATGCCGGAGGGGTGTGTGAAGGGTGTCGAGAAGTACCTCAAGCACATCCACGAAGGCCGTCGTGCCGCCGCCAGCGAGGTCACGGAGGCGCGTGCACAGGTCAACGAGGCCCGCGTGCACCACCCGAAGCAGGTGGCGAAGGCAGAGGAGGCCCTGGAGGTTGCCGAGGCGAAGCTCGCGGCCTACGATGCCGAGACGATCGCCACGTTCGGCGGCGATCTGCCCAAGACATGCCTGAAGGAGGTGGAGGAGTACCTGGAGAGCCTGCCGGCGCCGACCACGCAGAGCAACTTTCTGCTGTACTACACCCACTTCTTCCGCGTCATCTCCGCCCACACCCGTGTCTTCGCCATGCTCTGCCGCGGCGAGTTCGCGTACGTGAAGAGCAGCTACGACCCCATGCTGACGCACTTCAACAAGTTCGCCGACACCTACTACAGCAAGGCCAAGGCGCACTTCAAGGCGGCACACCCGAAGCCTGGCCTGCTCGACAAGATCACCGGAAAGCAGAAGCAGGTGCCGACGGGCGAGTTTGTCAAGAGCATCGCCCAAGGCGCCGCGTACGCCTGCGTGCCGCTCGTGGTGACGGCTACCATCGCCATTGTCGCACTGGCGTTCGCCCCTGTGCTCATCGCGGCCTTTGTCGTGCCGGACATCATGTACGCCATGTACATGAAGCTCTTTCTCTTCTTCTACACCTACGGCATGGTCTTCCCTCGCGACGCCATTGTGGTGGTCAAGGACACGATCGCAGCGGCGCAGGACAAGAAGTGGGCCACCATCGGCAACAGTGTCGCAGATGCCTTCTTTGACCTCGCCGGGGACAACTACGGCTTCTACAATGGGGTGCTCATGATGGCGACGGTGTTCACGGTGGCCATCGTGCTCTTCTTCATTGTCTGGCTCTGGCTGTCCTGCTGCTGCTTCCGTGGGGGCCGCAAGCCGGAGTCGGAGCTCAAGAAGCAAACGAAAGCCGCGGCCCCGTCCAAGGCCTCCGTGGCAAAGAAGAAGAACTGATCGCATCACCTGCAGCTGCCGCAGGCGGACCGCCGTCTGCCCCCCCTATTCCCTTTCCTTCCTTCTTCGTTTGGCGGTGACTCCTCTCCCCCTCCCTCCTGCTGCTATTACACGGCTTTTGATGGGTGAGAGAGTGGCGGCTACGTCAACGAGTACGGATTCTTCTCCTCTCTTTCCGCTGTGTGATCTCGGGGCAAAACACGCGCACACCCTTATTATGGATCCTCTCCCCTCCTGTCTGTTTCTTTCTTCCGTTCCTCTCCCTCCCTCCCCCTCCTCTCCCTCCGGGCACCAACATGATACTCCAAGGACGCTGGAGAGGTAAGGGGGCAGACACAACGATGCTTTCCCCACTCTCCATGATTCTTTTTACTATCATCATCATTGTTTAGTTAAACGTGTGTGTGTGCGCTGGACAGCGAAGCACAGACAGAGAGGTAGCAGTGCAGTCCCCCCCCCTCCCCTCTCTCCTCCCCTCTGCATACTGAGTTTTTGCTTCCTTCTTCGGTCGCTGTTCGGTTGCCTCCTTCTCTATTGTGTGCATTCCGCTCTCTCTATTCTGTCCGTGTCTGTCCGTGTGGGGCCCCACTCGCTAATCCTTGACGACTGACACCTTCGAAACATACGTGAACCTCCCCCCCCCCCGTGAAGAGCGGAAACAAGGACGCGAAAGAAAGAAGAGTAGTGGACGCAGAGGAAGGACGCGCATGAAGCCGTTTATGGAATGTGCTCTAAAGGAGGACACAGGAGGAAAGTAGCGGCAAGCGTTTTGGGATGTTTTCTGCGACCCGCTCTTGGCGTTGCTCGCAGCCCCGCGCACGCTATGACCACAGGGAGAGGAGGTGGAAGCAGAGGACTGCAGGGGCGGGGGGGAGGCAGAACTCTCTCCACCTACCTTTTCCACAACCTTGACCAGACAGCACTGTTTGCTGCTCGCCTTCTTCCCTTACCCCCTTCTCCCCTCCCTTTCTTTGCTTCGCAGGTTTTGCCCGTGCACTCTGCTCTCTCTCTCTCTCTCTCCATCCTTCCCTCACTCCTTCGGTGATTCTTGACGGGGGAGGCCTTCCTCGGCTTTTCTTCTCCTCTGTGCCGGCGTGGCGAGTCCCATGTCGTCGCAACCGCCGCCGTCAGCGAACGGCGGCACGCCACGACGAATCCTGCGACGTAGCCGCGCCGCCGGCGTTGCGGCAGAACCCACCGCCTTGACTGCGGCGGATGGCGTGAGGCGGAGCCAAGGCCCTCCATTGGGTGGTGGTCATGTCGACCCGGTGCCCGCCGCGTCCCCCGCCCCCGCAGGTGCTGGTGAGAGTGCGCCTCGCGCCGCGCGTGGCCAGAGGCCCAGCTTCGTCGGCGAAAGCAGCGGCAGCAACTTCAACAGCCGCAGTGAGCGGCAGCGCTCCGCGACGCCCGAGGCGAGCTCCACGACAACACGCGCCTCTATTCTTGTTCGCCGGGACTCGGACCCGCTCGCTGGGGGTGGTGGTGGTGGCGGGTCTGCAACGTCCACGCCAGCGGGCAGCGCCGTTACCGCTGGTCGCTCCGTGACACTGCGCCGGGGTAGTGGTGCGGGCAGTGAAGAAAGCTCGCAGCCCTCGTCGATGAGCGCACGCGCGGGGCAGACCGCGAGCATGGCGGCCGCTCCTTCCACCGAGGTGGCGCGGCCGAGAGTGGTCATCGACCGCTCCGCGTTCAGCTTCATCAACTTCTCCTCCCCACTGATGGTCAACAGCATTTCCAATCGCATCCTCTACCCCATTCTGACCAAGCACCGTGCCGACGTGAAGCGCGCGGCGACCTCGTCCGGCGCAGGCAGCGGAGGCGGCGGCGGAGGTGGTGGCCCCGGCGACGCGAAGCTCAAGGCGAGCGACGGTTCGGCACTTTTCAGCAGCCCGCACATCGCCCCTGGCGCACGTGCTCGCTTCGAAAGCAAGGATGACGACACGCCCGTGGATCACCACACCCTGGCTGGTGAGCTTGGTGCGACGCTGGAGGAGTCCTGGGCGGAGGTCTCGCGGCTGCTGGCCGAGGAGGAGGGTACGCTGAGGCGGCAGGAGGTGCGGTGCAAGCGGGTCGAGATCAAGGCAAAGCGGCAGCTGGCCACGATCCGGCTGGGCCTGGAGGCGACGACGACGCGCCTGCAGGAGTACGAGGACCGTGTCAGCAACGCGCAGGCGGCAACGGCCGGTATCGAGCAGCATCTCTCGCAGTCCAACGCGCGTGTGCAGCGAGGGAAGTCGGTCTCGCAGCTCCTTCGCTTCTTCAGAATGTTCACCAGCATCGGGCAAAGCGACCTCTCTGGCATCCTGAAGGCGCTTTCCAAGACCCGCGTGGCACAGCGCACGGCCGTCACAGACAAGTGGGAACGCGGTCGTGTCTCACCATTCAACCCACGATACTTCACGACGGTTGTCAGCGTCAGTGTTGGCGGTGCTGCCGGTGCGGCAGGCGGGGACGATGGGGGAGGAGAAGCCGGTGGCGGCGCCAGCAACAGCAGCAGCAGACGGGATGCAGGCCACGGCGGTGCTCCGGTGTCCGCCTCGGCAAGCGGTGGCGCGGCTGGCTCGGACGGGCCGGGGCCGGGGCCAGGGGCCAGCAGCGCCACCACCACGCCCAGACGCAAAGGAAAGAACGTGTTCCGGCGTGGTGGGCGGAGAGACGGCGGGCCAAACGCCAGGAACAGCAATGGCAGCAGCCGCGTGCCATCACGCTCCCCATCCGTCGGCGCGAGCAGCAACCGCAACAGTGACCACGGTGAGGTGGGCGAGGGCAGGGGCGCTCAGACCAGCGACAAGGATGACGAGAGCAGCAGCGAGGACAGCGTCGACGAGGCTGGCGACAACATTATGAACGTGAAGTTGCACCGTGCGGAAGCAGCCGCTGTGGCCGCCGGCCTCGACAGGATGTTTGCTGTCCGCAGCTACACCGAGGCCCAGGTGGAGTGGTGTCAGAAGCTGCTGCTGCTGGCGAGTGAGCTGGGCGACTTGGCAAGCAACACCAAGAACATTGACACGTACGTCGCCTGGCTCCGGCAGGAACTTGTTGCGGACCTCTTCCACGTTATCGCTCGCTTCAACGACTTCTACGACCGCCACTCGCAGTCGGCGGTGCACATGAGCTACGGCCGTGCGCTGCTCAAGACGATGGAGCTGGTGTCGCGCCTGTACACCACCCTGACGCCGTCGAACGACGCCCTACTCACCGTCTTCTTCTCGCGCGCTGTGAATGACCTGGGGGTCGCGCTCTTCAGCGAGTACAGCCCGCGCCCGTTGCCGAACCAGCCGCCACTCCCCAACCCCACCCCGCTGCTTGCCATGGACCACTTCCGCCAGCACACCGACGGGGAGCTCCGCAAGGCCTTTGACTTTCTCATTGAGCAGGTGCGCCGCGACGTGACAGTGGTGGAGACCATCTTTGGCATGACCCACACCGCGCGCCAGCAGCTCCTCTCCCAAGTGACCGAGGGCGTCGTGAAGCGCTTCATTGAGCAACAGATCAAGCTGGCCGAGACGTACCAGGCGTCGATCTTGTCCAGTGAGGGCAACCTGTCGCCGCGGTCGAAGCGCAGGTGCGGCGCGCGGGTGGCCGATGCCATTGCCTATTACCACACCGTCGAGGTGCGCCTCTTCACCTTCTTCCAGAACTTCATCGGGGAGCTGAAGAAGAGCTTCGAGGCGAGCGAGGTGGAGTTCCTCAACCGCTTCACCGAGACCATCTTTGCCCACCGCGCGGAGTACAGCAAGTCCCGGACAGAGCTGCAGCTGCTCGACCGGTACTACACCCTGATTGAGGAGACCTACACCCGCAGCCTGCACCCCATCCCCGACGAGTGCTTCGACCTCCGTGAGGCACACATGCAGAAGACAAAGGACATGCTTGACCGCCTCACGGAGGTCGCCACGCGGGTGAGGACGTACGCCATGACAAGAGACGTGGGCCCCTACATGCTCGACGTGGTGCAGGCCGCGCTGAAGAAGATCGGCGCCTACCTGGACGCGGAGCTAAGCAAGACGGTCGACTCACTGCGCAGCGACCGCGACAACTGGCGCCAGCGTCCGAAGAGCGAAGAGGAGCTGCTGAAGCCGGCGAAGCCCGAGTCCCAGCAGTGCGGCATGCGTATGCTGCTCTTTGCGCAGTCCTCGCTCATGAGCCTCAACGACAACATTGCGGTCATCTGCATGCCCCTCCTGCAGACCTATCCGAGGCTGGTGCAGGACATCGACGATGCGCGCACAGCCGCGATGGAAAGTCTGGATGACCGTGCCGAGCGCCTGCTCAACATGTGTGCGCAGGCCATCATTGTCCGCAGTCTCTCCATCCTGCTGCACTACCAGCTCAAGACCGACTACCTGCCCAAAGAAAACAAAGGCAAGGAGCTGGACACCATCGCCCCGCCGTGCACGCGGGCCTGCACACTGTTCTGCTACTACATCACGCGACAGTTCGAGGAGGCGAAGGAGTTCATTCGGCTATCCAACGGCCAGGTGCCACAGCGCCAAACGGCCTCGCAAATCGCGTCGGGGGCCAATCTGAGCGCCGTCATGGGTGGCGGTGGTGGCGGTTTCGGCGCTGGTCGGGGCGGGGGTAGCGCCGGGGATGGCTACAGCGGAGCCATCCCGTCGTACTACGGCTCCTCGGCGGCCTCCACCGTTGGCGCGGCGGCGGCGTCGGGCGGCTTCAACGCTGTCCGGGCCCGGGCACGGACGATGAACCTGCAGCAGCTGCTGTACGGCGACGGCGGCCCCTCCTCCTTCGTTCGTACCGTGGGCGTGTGCCTGTACCAGGGCATCACCGCCCACCTCAAGTCGTTCACGGTGAATGACCGAGGTGGGCTGGTCTACAAGCAGGATGTGACGGCGTACAAGGAGTCGATGGTGCCGCTCACCTCGACCCCCGGCCTGGGCGGGGCCGTTGTGGACACCCTCTTCCAGATGCTGAAGGAAACAAGCAGTCTGCTGATTATGCCACTGGACCACATCAAGGAGGTGAAGGAGTCCGGCATGCTGCGGCTCATGACGAATGAGGAGAAGCTCAGGTTCATTCGCATCCGGCAGGACGTCAAGGATGGACTCCGTGTGATCAACCACTAGCACAGCCGCTCCGTGACATGTGGGTACGCTCCCTGTCTACCACCTCCCCCTCCACCATTGCTTCCCCCCCCCCCCGCCTCTCCCCCCGTTCCGTTTCTGTTCATCTGCCAATGGGAGAGCGCGCGGCTCGTTGCTTCTTCGCGTTGCCTTTCCCTTTCCAACGCACATACCACGAAATGAGACACAGCAACAGACAGACAAACAGAGAGAGAGAGAGAGAGGGAATGATCGGGCACCACATGACGGAGTGTCGTGCCATTGTTCTTCTTCTTCTTCGTGCCGTCCGGATGGTACATCCGCTGTCACTTCCACTGCGAGCCTTCCCCTCTCTCTCTCTCTTTCCCACCTTCATCCTCCTGTCTGCCAGCGAAGTGCCAAATCACCTGCCGATCGAGCCGGGCGGAGAATATCGAGCAATAGATCTACCCGATCCATCCTCCTTGTGTTCTCGTTCTCGTAACCTCCCTCACCAACCGGTTCCTGTCGAGGTGCACAGCATCGTCTTCGCCATAGTTGACGGCAGCAGGACTTCTCCTCTCTTTCTCGGGTGGGAAGGAAGGAGGGAAGGGAGGAGGTGTGTGTGTGTGTGGTCTACCATTAGCTCGACTGCTCTACCCCGTTGAGAGGTGTGCTCCAAGGGAGACAACATCGATCGGCCGTGACAAGAGCACCAGCACAAACGTAACAACACAACAGAGAGGGAGCGGTGGCAGCAGCAGCGACCTGCCCGATTGTTCTCCTTTTCTTCTTCCTTCATCTATCGATTACACGCATGGAGTCCTCTCCCCCCACGCCATCTCCCTCCGCAAGTAAGACGGATGAAGGCAATCACAACGGCAGCAACAGCAGCAACAGCAGCAGCAGCAGTAGCGACTGTGGTGATGGTGGTGGTGGTGCAGGCAACAATGTGAACGCAAAGGAGGAGGAGCCATGGGGGACTTCCGATGTGGCACCGCCTGGGGAAGCGAGCAGCATCGTAGCGGAACACGGTGAGGCGGTATCCGTGGAGGTTGACGGGGGAGCCGTCCCTGCCGCCTCTGCCGCAGAGCCGCTGCGGACCTCCGATCCATTCGTCCTCTCTCCTGATAACGACCCCCACACCGGACCACACAACAACCTCAGCGCGGACACTCATGGGGGCGACAACGCAAAGGTCGACAGTGATGCGGTGAGGCAAGGCCCACCCTCCTCCTCGTCAGCGGCCGCGGCCGACGCGATCCCATTGTCGGAGCAGCCGTTGCCGCAGCCGGCGATGGAAGAAGGGGCGAGGGAGGCGGGCGGTAGCGCTACGCCGCCTTGCCTGATCCCCGCAGAGTCTCCATTACAGCATGGGTTGGTGCAGCAGGCGTCTACGCCATCACCGCCGCTGCCCACAATCGCTGAGGGTGGAGTCGGGGATGGTGCGGATACTGCGGTGGTGCCCACCGTATCCCATGTGCGCAACACCCCAACCGCCACAACTACTGCTCCCGCGGATCCCCGCCGCCCCACCCTTGAGAGGAAGAAGGCACGCAGCAGACGTGCGTCCACGTCACTGGCAGCGTTGGATACCCTGCTCGATGCCCCCTCCCACACCGAACAGGAGGTGATGCTCAAGGCCGTGGTGAGACAGATGGCTAACTTGATTGACTTGCTCGAGCGCGAGTTGTGTGAGACTCGTGCCGAACAGGGCGGCCGCAGCAGCGCGCGTGGGAACAACAGTCACCACGCGCAGCAGCCCCGCCCAGGACACCACCATCAGCGTGCGAGTCCGCGATGCCGTTCTCGGAGTGCCCGTGGGGAGGACAGACTGGTGCCAGAGCGGTGCAGGGAGGCCGGAGCAACCACCCACGCCGCCAGCGCACGCCAACTTCGAGAGAAGCGCAGCAAGGAGAGGCCCACCCGCACGCGAGCGAGCAGCGCGACCAAGCCACCGCGCTACATGGAGATGACCTACACCGTCAGCCAGCACTACCGCTACCCCGTCTCCCCTCCGCCGCGCCACCCGCACGGCAGCGAGGCGACAGCGGCAGCGGCTGTGGCGAGAAAGGACGAGGACCCACCATCGCTGTCGCCACAGCGGCAGCGGCGTGCTTCGAGGGAGCCGCAGGCTCGACTGTCCCGGCCCCCACCGACCAAGGGCCGCGAGCCAACGCTGCGCACTGCCAGCCGAGCTGAGGAGCGTGCCAAGCACGAGGCGGAGGCCCGTGCGAACAGTCTCGGGGGTAGCGGAGAGGCCGCGGCATCGGGCGGCACAAAGAAGGTCGCCGCCACCCGGACCGCGTCACGAGCGCGGAGTGGGTCGAGGGGGCTGGCGAGTGCCAGGAAGGCCGACGAGGATAGGCCGACGAGCCGGCCGCGGAGTTCTCCGCAGAGCAAACCCCCAGGATCCCGTGCACCTTGCAGTGGCCGCGCCAGAGCCCACCCCACTCGGGAAGAAGGACGGGGCAGCGGTGGGCCCGCCGGAGAACGCTCCAGCCCGTCTCCCAGCGCCAGGCGGGCGGTGTCGAAGCCGCGTGATGCGGCGGCACCGGCAGCCCCGCCGCACCCGCAGAAGGCGAAGCGCCGCGCTGCCACAAAGCCGCTTCCCCTCCATCTCCACACCGCCGACCGCGCTGCTGCTCGTCCCGCCCAGCACGAGCGACAGAGCGAGGAGGCCATGGCGACGCGGGCAACAACAACGAAGGCTGCTGGCGCCACAGCGGACTTCGCCGACTTGGAGGCGAACTACTGGGCACAGTCGAACATGGTGCTGCAGCAGTTGGAGAAGATGCTCAACGAGGAGGAGCAGTAGAGAAGACGCCGCGGCACGCATTCTCGTGGAATGTCGTAGAATGATCTCTTTTTTTTTTGATGGTGAACAGGGCTAATGAAGTGATGGAAAGGAAGATGAGAGAGCAGCAGCAGCAGCAGCAGTAACAGCAACAGCACACGGAGAAGAAAGAAACAATGGGGGAGAGAGTACTCCACTGTCACGAGCGGCTCCGCCTTTACTTCGCGTTGTCCCATCCCTTCCCAATGCTATCCCCCCTCTTTCTACTCCTCCAAGCTTCTTGTGACAGCCGTACCTTATCATCCCCCTCCCTCCCCCACTCTCCACTCGTCGCCCTTCTCTTGATCGTGCGCCATATGCCTCCCGCTCGTGGCGGTGGCAGTGGCGGCCCCGGGCCGTCCAAGGCGGTGCAGGAACTGATGGCCAAGCGGAAGGCCGAGCTGGAGGCAAGCACTGCAGCGGAGGAGAAGAAGTTCATCCAGGGTCGGTGGGTGACGGACAGCGGGGCCCTTAAGAACGTCGAAGCGCGCCGGAAGGAGATGCTGAACCGTAAGGCACCGAAGCAGCTAGCCAAGATGAGCGTGTACACACAGGTGGAGGACACGAACACTGGCATCGAGACGGAGGAGCGTGAGGTGGCTGATCGGGTCACGCAGCAGGATATCTTAGAAGGCGTCGATGTGCAGACGCAGCAGAAGAAGTTTAGCTTGACCCTGGACAAGCTGGGCCCGTACAAGATTGATTTCACCATCAACGGCACCCACCTGCTGCTGGCCGGCCTCCGAGGCCACATGGCCAACCTCCGCTGGAAGACATTCTCGCTTGAGGGAGAGACGCAGCTCAAGGACAAGGTTAACGACGCCTGCTTCCTTGTCGACCACACGATGACCGCGGTCGCGCAGAAGAAGTACATCTACATGTACACCAAGGAGGGCACCGAGATGCACATCCTCAGCAAGTTCATGAACATGGATCGACTAGGCTACCTACCAAAGCACATGCTGCTCGCTGCCGCGTCGTCGTCGTACAGCGTAATGCAGTACTTGGACATCAGCACGGGCCAGGAGCTTGGCGCCAAGGTGCCGGCTGTCATGCGCGACCCGACGTCGTGCCTCGCCGTCAACCCGGCCAACGCTGTCGTCGCCACGTGCGACTTGCGCGGTGTGGTGAAGTTCTGGTCGCCCTCTGTAGTGGACCCGCTCGTGCAGCTCAAGGGACACAAGGGCGTCATCGAGGACATCCGCTTCCACCCGAACGGCCGCTTCTTCCTCACCCTTGGCGGCGACCACAAGCTCAAGGTGTGGGACTGCCGCACGCTGCGCTCTCTCGAGGAGTACGCCGTCACATACGATTTCCACACCATTGACGTCTCCAGCAGCGGCCTCGTCGCCCTGGGCGGCGGCGCCCACGCGCACATCTGGAAGGACATGTTCACCACCAGTAAGCCGAATGCGCCGTACATGAAGTTCGGCCTCGGCTACGGCAACATCGCGGCGCAGGTGCGGTTTTGCCCTTTTGAGGATGTCCTTGGCGTGGGGCACTCCAAGGGCTTCACCTCCCTGCTGGTGCCGGGCTCTGGCGAGGCGAACCCCGACTTCTACTACGCCAACCCGCACGAGACGGAGCGCCACCGCAAGGAGCGTGTGGTGAGTGGCCTGCTCGACAAGCTGCCGCCCGACACCATATCCATGGACATCCAAGTCGCCGGCGTCAACGAGGCCCGTCTGCAGGCCTACACCGAGAACATCCAACGCAACCGCAAGGCCATGGCCATCCGCGAGAAGAAGAAGCGGCGCGCGGACCGAGGCGTGGTGAGTGGCGGAGACAGTGCCCCCACCGGTGTGCAGGCTGTGGGCCACGACGACGAGCTCGACGAGGACATCGGCTTCAAGGAGGCGCCCAAGACACGCGAGCTCAAGTCGAAGCAGGAGCTGCGCCGCGAGCGCAAGATGGCCAAGTGGGACCGGAAGCACACGGCCGACAAGGTCCGCACCAAGCAGACGATGCGGCAGTCTCGCATGGTGCAGCGGCGCCGTGCCCACACAGAGCGGGAGCAGCGCCTCGGCGCGTACAACAAGGACGACCTCGACGCCGAGGAAAAGGAGGCACTCGAGGAGGTGGCGGCGTTGAAGAAGAGCGAGAAGAGGCGGCAACGTGCGGAGCGGGCGGAGGCCGGCGGCGACGCACGAGGACTGCTGCGCGCGTCGTTTGGCGGCGACGATGGCATACCTAAGCGGAAAGCACGTCGAACAAAGGAGAGGCAGGAGGAGAACGGGGAGGACGGCGAGGAGGGCAACGGGCTTGACGCCCGTAGCAACGCCGCGTTCCGTCGGTTTCTCTGACAGCTACAGTCGTTTGCCTCCTTCCTCTTCTCTACCGGGTAATGGGTTGTGCCGCGTGCCTACCGAGGCAGGGATGTGTGTCCGAGGTGCCATCCCCCCCCCTCCTCCCTATCCCCAACACCTCCATTCCTCTCTCTCCTTTCCTCCGTTCGCATAACCCGTTTAATCACCACACCGTAACATCGGACCACTGTGGTCCGCCTCTCGCCCTGCCCCCACAGTGAGAGAGTGAGGCAATCACACACTAACCCACAAACAGAAAGGAGAAGGGCGGAGCTGCTGTGAAGGGACCGATGTGTAACACGCAAAGAGCGCCTGACACGTCGCTGAGGGATCTCTCTGGTCCGTCTCTAACTGAGTTTCTCTCCATCGGCGCGCGCACCAAAACGCGGTGGAGGGAATGAGTAACCTCTGTCAGTACTTCTCACTGCGCTTGCCATTCCTTCACTCTCTCTATCCCTATCTCTCTCTCTCTCTAGCGATGAACCTGGCAACACACCTCTTCAACCGCCGCGAAGTGGTGGCCGTCTTCATCGACGTGGACCTCTCCATGCTGCAAACAGATCTGGCGCTGCCTATCCCTGTAGAAACGGCAGCCGCCGCGGCCACGAGAGCGGAGGAGCGCGCTCAACCTGCAACAAGGAGCACAACTACCAACGCCACCATCACGCTGACGGCGACACCTTCTTCATCCTCTAACGCGACAGCCGCCGTCAACGGGGTACGCGAGGAGGAGGAGGAACGGGCGGGGGAGGCCCGTTACACGGCCCCGTCGACGCGGTTCGAGGTGGTGCGGGAGGCGGTGCGCTCCTTCATTGCCCAGAAGGAGCGGGCGGCGGCGCACACGGACAAGCTCTTCTTCGCCCTCTACGCCGTCGTCGCGATGGAGGTTGTGGAGCTGCTGCCGCCCACGCAGTCCGGCCAGTCCGTCATTGAGGCCGCCTTCCGCCGCTACCTGGGCAAGGACAGCACAGGCAAGTTCCAAGAGCTGCTCAGCAGTGGACGTGGGGCTTTGTCGCCGCGGACGAACACGGTGGCTGTGGTGCCGGCCAGTGAGGGCGGCGGTGCCACGGACACCGCTACCGATGCCACTTCCCCCACGTCGTCGCCGTCCACGAACAGTCTGTTCCCGTTTCACGCGGTCTCGGTCGTTCTTCGCGGGATCGAGTCGGCCATGTCGCCCAACATTGCGGCAGTCACGCAATCCTCTTCGCCGCTGGGGGAGGACCTGTTCGCTCTCGCGACTTCACAGCAGAGCGCCACGGACTGCAATGGGAACGCGAGCGATGCCACCGTCCACGCGGGCGGCGGCGCGATGGACGTTGCTGCTGGCCATGGGCGTAGGAGCGCCAACAGGAGCGGGGGAGGAGGCGGATTCCTCTTCGTGCAGGGTATCGTTCTCCTTAGCCGGGGCACATCGCTTCCTGTAAGCAGCCAGCAACAGACAGACAGCGGTGGTGGTGCCCCCTCCGACCCCGTGCCGTCGAGCTCTGCCGACGTCTGGATGGACGTTGTGGCCTTGGACTCCCTCACTCAGCCGCCGCCGCCGCCGCAGCCGAACCCTCCGCCCGAGAAGAAGGGCAGCGCGGAGGCGGTGGCTCCCGCTGTCATGGTCGATGTCGCCTGCACGGTGATTGACCCTGTCGGGTTCACTGGCATCACCCACCGCGGCCTGGCGGTGGGCCCGTCCCTGACCAAGCTGTCCGCCACGCACGCCCACGGCACGGACGCCTACCTGCACCGCCCTATTTTCACCATTGAACTTCCCACCGCTCCCGCACCATCGTCCGAGGCACCACCCATGGTCAGCGTGGACGACGACCAGCTGGCCGTGCAGCACCGCCAGTCGCTGCCTTCGATGCCTTGGAGTGTTGCGCCGACGACGCCGGCGCCGGCCAAGGCACACGCCGCAGCAGAGGGGGAAGCCGACAGTAGCACCCCAAGTCCCATCAAGGGCATCACTGGACAGGCAGCGAGAGGGGCTGAGGGGAAGGGCACAACACTGCCTGCGCTGCAGCCCGAGAAGCCGCCGGGACGACGGGCGCCGTATCTGGCCGGCCCGCTACAAGGCCGCATCGCTGCCACTGCCAACGGCACGTCTGTCACGGCCGGAGCAGCGGAACCAGGGAGGCCGCACCACTTTGTCAGAGGCACTGTCGTGAGCGGCAGCAACGGTAGCGGGTTAGCGCCGGTCAACAGCAATCCCACCGCCACCGCCACCGGTGGTGGCGGTGGCGGTGCTGGTACTGCGGCTGTGTCGGCAGCGCCACCCCTTCCCACAAACCCGTCCAACCGCAGCAACGAGCGGCACTCTCCCGCTACCTTTCCGACGCTGCCAAAACGGAGCCCGTCCAGCGCGATTCCCCTACTCGGCAAGCGGCAAGGTCTGCAGCTCCGCAGTGCTGTCCGCGGCGACAACACGGGAGGGAGTAGCAGCGGCACAAGTGCGCTGCACGTGAGCAACATGAGCAACACGAGCAACACTAGCAACCAGAGACATAGAGCAGATGTCAGCGGCCACGTGGCAAACAGCAGCGGCGCGGCTGACCACAATGACAGCGTTGGGCCGGCGGGCAATGGTCTGCTGAGCGTCCAGTCGTCTGTCTACCCCTCCGAGCTGATGCGGAGGGAGGGTGGCGAACAGCTAGCCTCATCGACGCCGGAGGAGCGCAGCTCTCACGACGCGCGCAGGCGCTCCGAGTCGACCGGTGTCGCCATGAAAAACCGCAAGCAGCAGGTGCAGCAGCAGCGGGAACAGTACCAGCAGCGCCGCGGTGATAGCCTCGGCTCCACCCCATCTCCGTCCGCAACTCCGACAACCACAAACACCACAACGACTGCGAGAAGCACGGCGCCGTCGGCTGTGGACAGCACGGGGAAACACAGAGAACCGTAATAGACATGTCTGCTGAGGTAGAAGAGGCCCCTCCCACCCCTCTGTGATTTCCCCCCATCTCTCTCATTGTGTGACGGTTTACTGGCCGTCTTCTTCCATCTTCTCCTCTCCCTTCTTATTTCTGCGCGCTTGTATCACTGATGTCGTGCCACCTTCCTCACGTGTTCCGCCCTCCCCCCCTTTCCCGTGTCTGATTCACTTCTGTGCATTCGTTCTCTCTTCTCCGTCGGTGTGCCTGTTGCAGCTCTTCGCGCGCGCTCATGTGTCTCCCTGTGCTCTGTCCCCCCTCCTCCCTCCCCTCTCTCTTTGTCTGTCCCCCGCTGCTCCCCGCGGTTCGTCATCCATCTCTCCCTCTCCCCCTCCACACATCTCACCATCTTCCGCACAACCCAACGCAGTCGCTGCGACAACAGCAGCAACGCCAACAAGATAGTCTGAAGGGATGATACATCCGCTAAGGGGGCATAGAAGCACGAGGACGGGTAGGATATGACGTGGGCTATGCCCGATACACAGAAGAGAGAGCGGGACGCGTTTGCGGGCGGCAGCTTCCCAAGTGACCAAAACCAGAAGTGCCAAACCATCTCTTCTTCTATTCCCCTCCCCCTCATCTCTCCCGTCACTTCCTCTTTCCCACTCTCTATGCTATCGCACGCGACGGCGAGGCGACGAGAGAGCGGCACGAGTCACATCTCAGCAATCGTCTATCCAGGCACGAAACGTGCTGCATCCTCTCCCTCTCTCCCTTCGTCCGTCTTTCTTGCGATACTCCTTTGCGGGGTACTCTGATTCCTCACTCCCTCCCCCTCCTCACCTCCCGTTGTATCTCGTTCGCGATATGTGGAAGTCATGTTTGTATGGCTGTGGCCCCTACACCTTCACATGCAGCATTCTGCTCTTCATCCTCTTTGGCATGCTGCAGAACGGTAGCTGGACCTTTGAGGTACTCGCTGCGAAGCACCGGTGGGACGTGAAGCAGAAGGCACGGTGCTGCCGCAACGCAGCCATATTTTACCTCTGCGTCTCGCTCCTCCTCATGCTGCTGGCCGCCGTCGATGCCTTTCTCATCGATCTCTCCAGCCTCTGCCACACCCCCTCCCGCAGGTTGCTTGCGGGCCGCATCCGGCGGAATGGTTTCCGCGCGACGATGGCAGCGTCGTGTCACCGACTCGCGGAGCGTTTCCGCCGCTGCTTCAAAGGGCCCCGGGGCGGTGGCACACTCGGCCACGCGCACGACGCCAACATCGACATGAGCACCGTCGCGATGGATGGGGTGAGCCAGACCTCGTCCTTCTCCGGGCAGCCCGTCCTGCGCTTCCTGGAGATGGAGGAAACGCACCGGCAACGCGCCGACCTCCCCTTCCCGAGACTAGGCCGTCCGGGGAGCCCGACTAGCACGTTGGAGGGGTCCCCGGCGTCCTTGGGATTTGTCGCCTCCCCGCACTCCCCCGCTGTGGCGCGTACTGCGTCGCTACTGTTTCAGAACGCCTCTCTCTCCTCCTCGCCACCTCCTTTGTCTTCTGTCACGGCCGCTGGTGCCGTAGGAGCGCAGTTCCCTGCCGCTCCCCCTACCGCGACAGTGGAGCCGCGTAGTCCCGTCAGCGGCCCGCCGCCGCCGCCGCAACCGCAACAGCAGGAGGCATCCCCTCCTCCTGCCCTACCGGACTTGTGGTCAGGGAAGTAGGAGGATGGTTGAGGAGGGGGGCGGTCGTGGTGGTGGTGGTGGTGATTTTAGTGGCGGGGGAGACTGTTTTCTTCTCCCCATCCCTCCTCTCCATTTGCCCAGTGCCCTTTACAACGACTACAGTGTTCATTTCTTCATTGCTTCGCTTCTCGAGCGTGAGCTGTGTGTGTGTGGCCCTCTTGTCCGTGTGTGTGGGTGGGTCGTGCCCAGCAAGGACCGGAGCGTCACCAACAACAACAACAACAACATGAGCACCAACCATCTGGCCTGTGTGGGGGACCGTAGCGCACGACAGTGGGAGACGGGTGCGAAGAGCCAACCCCGACACTCTCCTTCCTATTTCATCTCCTCTCTACTCCACCGCTTTTCCCTCCGTTGGTAGCGCACATTCCTTAGCTCATAGGAACCTCCCCTCCTCCCTCCGACACACACACAGCCTTGCACCACCAGGAGAGCCACGGGGGGGACGGCCCAGAATGGCGGTACTGGATACCTGCGCCTCGTGCCTTGCGCCATACACGCTCACCTGCAGCGTGCTTCTCTTTGTCCTGGCCCACTTGTTGACGAGTGGTAGCTGGACCTTTGAGGTACTCGCTGCGAAGCACCGGTGGGACGTGAAGCAGAAGGCACGGTGCTGCCGTAACGCGGCCATATTTTACCTCTGCGTCTCGTTCCTCCTTGCCTCGTGCGTGTGGTACAAGTCTATCGTGCAGCGCTTTGCATCGTCTGTGTGGCTTAAGGTGGCAGGGCGGCGGCGGCGGAGGGCGGCGGAGGTGCGAGCAGCGCTGCTGGGCCGCCGCGAGTTGGGCCGGTCACGGAGCCGCCGAGGCTCACGCGGTTGGGCGGACGGGATGGAGGAGGATGAGGAGGACACGCTGGTAGGTGCTCGCAATGTGCAGGAGATGGCGATGCCTTTACCTGGCGACGCCAGCGGCCCAGGCCGACTTCAACGTGGCGACGGCGGCATTGCCGTACCCCTCTTCTCAGGAGCCACGTTGCCACAGCACCAACAGCCATGACCCCCACCACCGCTGGCTGCCGCCACCACCAGCCGTCGCCGGCGGGTGTGGGCCGACTCCATGCAGAGCCCCACGGATGCCGCCACCAACGATGCCGCGTCTGATGCCCTGTACTATGGATGGGCTAGCTCGCCGCGGTCAAACGCGGAGGTGGTGGTGGTGGGGGACGGCGACCCCGGCGGCGTTGCGCGTGCACGTGGTCGATCAGCCATCGGAGACGACGACGACGACGAGGACTTTGCCTCCGACATCGACGCCCGCGCAACGATGGTGGAGCAGCGGGTGCTGCGACAGCGTGCCTTTGCGCGCTTGCATCGCGGCGACGAGAACGGCGGAGGAGGAGGGGGAGGGGGAGGGGGCGATGTCCATGGCGGCGGCTTGGCCAGTGACTCTGGCACCGTACCGCCACCACAGCTGTGGTTCCCGCAGCCGCAAAGGAGCACGGTGGTTGGTGCAAGCAGTGGGGGGGGGAGAAGAAGGGGAGAAAGGGGGTTCGACCCCCCATCGCGCAGCAACAGCAACAGCAGCCGCAACCAACTCCGGCTCCGGCTCCCAACCCACCACAGGATCTTCTCGAGGATCTGTTCGCTGCAGGAGCGTAGCGGAGAAGGAAATGGGGAGGAGGGGGGAAAAGGGACAGACTCCTTTCCTCTCCTCCTCCGCTACTGCCTCCACGCCGTTCTCAGCGGATCGTTCAACCTCGTCCCCTCCCCCTTCTCTACTTTCCTCTCTGCCAACCGAGAAGGGATTGCTATTGGGCTATCATGGGAAGTGACCGGGACACACTCACACACCCATGCACTTCTGCATAATTGCATAAACACACTAGAGGAAGAAGGAACGAACCCACTCAGAACTTGCCGGAATGTGTCATGGGTGCCAAGAATGTCACTAGTCCTTGCCCTCCCCCCTTTCCTTGATTGGGGAAGGTCTCCGTAGTAGTCGTGTTTACTTCTCACTCACACACACACCAACACACACAGAGAGACACACACTCATACCCCTGTCACCACCGCCAACATGCAATCCAGCTACATGCTAGACTCCCCAAGACGGCTGCCAGGACACCATAACCCGCGCAAAGCACGCGGGGCGGCAGCCGCGGCGTCCCCCAGTCCGGTGCCTCACCGGTATGGCGACCCCGCACGCCTCCTCGAACCCAGCTCCACCCCGCGCCGCCGCAGCCGTACACGTCCCGCTGGGTCCGCTATCAGCTTCGATGACAGCCCTTCTCCTATCCTGCACGGCACGTCGTACCGTAGTGTGGACAAGAGCACCCTGCCCGCCCCGACGCGTGTGGCTGGTGGGCCGGTGACGGTCCCGTCTCCGCAGCGGGGCGGCCTCTCGCAGGCGGAGTATGACGCCATGCTGGCCGAGGCCGACCGCAAGCTGCGACGCCGCGAACACGGCATGGGTGCTGCACAGGGCTATGACCCATCTCCGCTCTCTGAGCCCGTCTCCCCAACGTCCTCCCCCGCCTTCCTCGCGAGGGGGCTCGGACAGTCTCAGCAGCAACCGAGACCGATGGGCATCTCTCCGCTCACCATGGCGTTGCGAGCGCAGTGGGCCCTCTTGAGGCAGCAGCAGCAGCAGCAGCAGCAGCAGCAGTACGGCAGCGGCAGTGGCTACGCCCACGGCAAGCCGAGCCCTGCGCTGCTTGCGGCGACAGAAAAGGATCTGCTGCGGGCTCTGAGTGCTCTGCCTCTCCAGGAGGAGGCGGTGGGTCTGCAGGAGGCAGGGGACATGGCGCCTTACCTGCTCGCTTTTGCGGTGTCGCCTACTCCTTCGCGAAGGACACAGGCGGTGGCGCTGGCCGCGCTGCAGGGAATGCTGGTGGGTCTCGTGTCCACGTGCGGCCGCGAGGACGCCAGCGAGTTCGCGCGGGATTTGTTCTTGGGCGAGAACGAGGCCCTCGCCGCCTTTGACGTGGCGCTCGGCCAGGCGCTAGCGGAAATGGCGAGCGACGGTGACGACTTGGCCGCGCGTCGTGCCTTTGAGGAGTCGGCAACCAGGACCGCTGGCCGTGTGTCGAGCGCTGGTGAGCTTCGGTTGGCTGTCATGGACAGCATCTTGGGCATTCTGTTTGATGCCACGCTTCTGTCTCCAGCCATTGCCGTGGCCACGCTATCGCAGGGCCAGCTTCTCAAGAACCTTGTCCGCTACCTGCCAGAGGCCACCACTGCGCAGGCGGCCACTATCGCCGGCATGTTGCAGGCCATTCTTGACGCACCGGAGCCGTCCACTACCGCCGCCGCGCTGGGGGAGCGGGACCCTTCTCAGGGGGAACGACGAGTCCCTTCGCACGTGAGGGAGAGGCAGAGGGCAGCCCTTTCCGAGCGTGCGGCTATCCTGGCCGGGTACAACGCGCACCACACGGTGCTGAATGGCATCCGCGCGAGTGTCAGGGCCACGTACAATGGCAGAGGAGACCTGGCTGGCAACGCCACCGTCACGACGCTTTGTGTCCTCATCCGCGTCGCGGTGAAGCTCGCGTCCGCGCCGGCCGCCTTTGACGTTGTGGTGCAGGAGGATGGGTTTAGTGTCCTGCTGGCGCAGCTGCTGACGCTGCCGTGGGGCGAGGTGGTGGAGCTGGCGTGTCTGTGGCTGGTCACGCTGCTGGCGCGGTTCCCGCTGAGGGAGGGCCCAGTGCTCGCGCGGAATGTGCTGGCAAAGGCGGAGGCGACGCAGACACTGACACAGCTGCTCGGCTGGCGGGAGCGGGCCACATTCTCCTACGCCACCTCCGCGGCCCTGTGCTGGCGCTGGCTCTTCCTGTCCAGCAGCAGTGCCGCCGGGGTGGCTGTCGCCGAACCGGGCGTCTTCCTCAGTTTCGTCCACGCCATACTCACCAACCCGCTGCCGGAGCCCTGCGCCGCCACCAGCGCCGACGCCGAGGACCCGCTCCTCCGGCGCGAGCGAAGGGCTCGAGCCCTCTTCACGTGCGAACTGGTGACGGGGGTTGCTGCTGCGTTTGCCGTTGGCACAGAGTACACCAGGGCCGCGATGCACCTGCTGCTGATGGATCGCCTCACGCCCGACTTCTTCGATGCCCTGCGGGGGTGTGTCTCGGCGACGCTGTCGGGCCTCTCGGACACGTACTTTGACGGCTTCCCGACAGTCGTCCTGGAATCGGGCACGGAGCTCTGCGAAGCTGTCGTCGCCGCGGCTGCCGCCGGCTTCGGGCGTCGGTCCTCCGGCTCGACGCGGCGGGGGCACGGAGACGCAGCCGGCAGCGGTGGGGGCCTTGTCACCTCTAGACAGCAAAGTGGCCGCAGCAGCAGCAGGGGGAGCAGCAAGGAGCGCGGTGCGGCCCGCTCGCGCGCCTCGTCCTTGTCGACCTCCGCGGCCTCGGCCCACTCCCGCACGCAACGCACCTACGAGAGCAAGTTCATGAACAGACGACAGAGCAGGAGCAGTGACGAAGACGTCCTTGGCGAGGGGGGCGACGGCGCCAAGGCGGAGAAGAGCGAGGAGGGGAGTGACCGGGAGGACGGCTCCTTTGTTGTCAGCACCTCACATCAATGGCGGCTTCTTGTCCAGTGTGGCTGGGGTATCCTCCTGTCTGGCGAGCCGTGTGGCGGTGGCACCGCTTCTTCTCGTTCTGGCAGCCGCTTCACCACGACACCGAATCGGCACTCTGCACTCAAGGCCCCTGCACTTTCGTCCACCCCACAGAGCCTGCGCTTGCAGCGTACACCAGCCCCCGCAGGCTTGCAAGGCCCGGGGGCTATAGCAGCATCCCAGAAGAGTCCTTCGCAATCCTCCCGTCTCTCCTCGCAGCAGCAGCAGGAGCCCTCGCAGCTGACGATAGAGGGATTGGTGCGACAACAGCGGCAGCATCGACCGCTGCCTGCGTACCAGCAGTGCGAGGTTGTCGAGCGTGCCATGCTGCTGGCCGACAGCGGTAGCTTCTACAACGATAGCATCCATACCGTGCTGCGCCTGGCGCACCAGTACGTCAAGGCCGGCGTGCTTGGTGAGGCCCAACTCCCGCTGACGGGGAAACACGCCGCTGCCGGGTCTGCAGAGGTACGAGCGGCGTGCGAGGAGGAGCGCATGCGACAGTACGAGGCATCTGCGTTCAGCTTGCTGCTGGAGGAGCGGCCGCAGTATTTGCCGCTGGCGTCAGTTGTCCTGTCCGCGTCGGCCGAGCGTCGCCGAAGGAGTCGGCACGGACGAACACGCAGTCGCTCGCTGGGGTCGCAAGGCTCCGTGGGGAGCCGCGATGGCCAAAGAGAGAGGGACCGGAACCCGTGGGCTCCGCCGACCCCCGTAGGCTCGTCGCGCCGTTGGCACGTGAAGGACTTGCAGCGGAGCGACCTGCTCTTCTTCACCGTTTCGTACGAACGGCTCGTGCCCGACATTGCTGCCAGCATCGCCGCGGTGGAGGCACATGTGGGGTACCTCCGCCAGCAGCTACAGCTGTGCCCCACCAAGGCCATCACACGACGCCTCGTGCTGAATGATCTCCACGGAAACGTGTACCCCAAGATCCATCTGTTTCTGCGGTACATCCAGTCCCAAGTGGCGCGGTCGAGAGCGGTGCTGCAGCTCCTGTCGGAGGTGCAGGATAGGGGGGAGTTCTGTCTCGATTCCGGAAACGTGATTGATGTGTACGACGCCGTGGGGCATTGTGTCGGGGAAGTCTAGACATATGAAGGGGCACACAGAGGAGGAGGGAATGGTGTAGAAAGCGGGTGATAGATAGAGCGAAGGAGAGAGCACAAACAGCGACGACCTCGCCAGACTCGAATGGGGTGAGAGGAGATATCAGTGACCACGACGAAGGCGATTCACACACAGAGTTGACTCAGGCAAGCTCTCCCCCCACCCCCACCCGCACGTTGGGCCTTTTCCCACCCTCCTCTCATCTTCCCCACCCCATGACAAGACAAGAAGTATATACATAGAGAGAGAGATGGAAGGAAGGCGGTTGGCCCCATCACCTCCCCCCCCCCCCCCCGCTCCTTACTCTCTGTCTACAAATGAAGCAGAATGTGAAGAAGAGGGAGGAACATTGGGCAACTACGCTGCCGCTGCATGTGTGTTTCTTCTTTGTGAAGTGCCACGATGGAAAAGAACCGCGCGCATGCATGTGTGTGTGTGTGTGTGGTGTGTGTGTCCTGTATGCCAACCAGTTCACTCCCCCCGTCACACCTTCCCTCGCTTCTCCTTTCTCTACCTTTGATATTAGGACAGTCTTCTGTGCTCCTCTTCCCCCCCCCCTTTACCCCCATTCTCAGGCTTTCGAAAGGGAGAGAGTGTCCCGGCAGAACGCGCACAACTCCCCTCCCTTCCCCCATCTTCTCTCTTTCTCGTGTCTCCAGTGCTTCTACGGCAATCGCACATCCTCACCATGGAGGCGGCTCCGCACTCGCAGCACCGGGTGGACGTGTACGATGAGCGGAACCTGCAGGCCAAGGCTCTTGAGAGGTGGAACAGGCAGCGCGAGGTCTGGGATGGCATGAGGACGAGGCTGCTCACGCAAACCGGGAAGGGCAACGCGGCCAAGGGGATGGCAGACAACTTTGCCTATGCCAGCACCCGCAACCGCGAGCGGCAGGAGGAGCTTGGCATGCTCGAGGCTGCCATTCCGCTCTCCGCGCTCGACAGCCACTACGTCTGGGAGAGCATGCTGCGCCGCGGGAGCGACGCTGGTGGCGTGCGCTATGTGCAGCTCGGCAAGGCCTACTTCCCGTACGCACTCTTCTGCGAGGTGAAGGACCCGACATCGCGGAAGCCCGACCATGCCTCGTACACCCGCGTGGTTGCCGAGGACTACCTTATGGACCCCCTCACCACAATGGGTGCACAGGTAGGGAAGAGAGCGTCACGGGCGGCGCGGCGGTCGCGCTTACTGGGAGCTGGCTCCGGAGGCTCTGTGGGGGGAGGTGGCGCGGCAGGCATCCGGACCTCGCCCGACCCACGGGACGCCGACCTGGATGAGATGGAGGCGGCCCTGCGCGCCATGCGCGGTGGTGGCAGTGGGGACAGTGCCGCCGATACCTACTACGAGCAACAGCTGCGCGCGTATGCCCCGTACATTGAGAAGCGGCTCGCCCACTTCGCAGTGCCGCGTCAGTTCCTCGCCGTGGAGGGTGTTGCTGCTCCCATGCACGACGCGGGGGCAGATGACTGGCCGACCTCCCCAAGGGAAGACGGCGGCGTTACTACTGGTGAGGGGGAGGACGTGGAACCCATCCAGTACTTCCCGCCGCCGCCGCAGCAGCAACGGGTCGCCATTCCCTGCCCCAGCAGCCGGCCAAGCACGGCCAGCTCTGCCTCCCCCAGCCTCGGACGTGCCCCTGGCGGGCGGGACGCGGCCACAGCCACCCCGCCCTTTGACGCCGTGTCGGTCCGCCTCTCCTCGGTCGGCGACGCACTAGTCGCTGCCGCCGCCTTCCGCAACTCCGCGGAGGAGGAGGGGGACAGGGCGAGGGAGGGCGGTGGGGACGAGGTGGTGGCGGCGGGCGGGTCGGACGGTGGTGGTGGTGGTGGTAGTGGTGCCGACGCCGCTCCCTCGCTGGAGCTCTCGACACAGAGGCTGTTCCTTCGCGCGGACCCCGGCGCGCTGGCCCACGCCCACCTGACCATCCGCAACCCCAGCACTGTCACGGTGTACTACAGCTGGGTCGGGGTGGACCTTGTGCAGGAGGACATCGCCGATCTCGCAGAAGCGGCCGCTGAGGAGAGGCAAGCCGATGAAGCAGGAGGGACCGAGACGGCGAAGGAGAGCTCGCCGGCCACTTCCACAGAGGTCTTCTGCCAAGTGCAGCAGTCCCTGCACCGCATGGCCAAGCACGCCGCTGCCAGCAAGGACTACTTCCGCCTGTCCCGCCCCGCAAATGGCGTTATTCTGCCTGGGGAGGACGAGCTCTTCCCCTTCTCCGTGCGCACGCCGCGCGCCGGTCGCTTCAAGCAGCGTTACGAGCTTCTCACCATTCCCCCCAGCCCCACGCGAGTCTTCGTGGAGGTGGTGGCCCTTGTCCGGGCGACTTCCGCTGGCATTTCCGCCACCGCCCTGGCCCGTCCTGTCGAGGCTGCCCTGAACGCCAGCGCGGTTCGCGACAGCCAGCGCCACCTGGTTCAGCAGCTCGTGCGGGACGATCTGCCCTGGGACACGTCAGACCTTCTCGGCGCCATTGACGCGATTCGCCAACGGAAACAAGCGGCGCATGACAGAGAAGAGGCCCGACGAGGAGCCCAGAGGCGGTCGTGGCACCGCGCCAACGCCGCCACGTACGACGGCATTCCGTACAACCGCGCCGTGTACGACAAGCTGGAGAGGCTGTGGGAGAACGCCGTCCACGCCCTTGACGTGCTGACGGGAGCGCCAGACGCGGAGGAGGAAGCTCCCACGCGTCCTCCCCCGACGACGACGGAGGTGGTGGCGGCAGACCGCCCTCATCTGCCCATTGGCCCTCGCCGCTGGAACGGGGGCATCAACGCGCTTCTCGCGAAAGTCGCCACGGTTCGCGATTCCCCATCGCGCAACCTGCTGTATGACGCCGTCATGGCGCTCCTGCGCGTGGCGCGGGCGGCCACCCTTGGGACGAGTGCCAGCGAAGCCGAGTCCGACGCCGGCGCTGAGGAGGGGAAGGGGAGCGCGAGGGAGACGGAGAAGGTTCCGCTGGCCGTCCTTCTCCACCGCGCCGCCGACGCCCTCGCCAGCCATGTCGAGGCACGTCGAGCCGCGGCCTATGAGCAGGAGGTGGACCTGCTGCTGCTCCCCCTAGAGCCGTCCGTCTACGCCACGCTGTCCAGCTCCTCCTCGGGCGCCACTGGCCCGAGCGGCGGCGGTGAGCGGAAGAAGCGTAGCCCGTCAGCGTCAAATGGGCGTAAGGGAGCCGCCACTGTCGCCGGAGCAGGCCATCCCTCCGCTTCGGCTATCAACAACAACCACCACGCCACCAGCAGTGCCCTCACGGCCGCGGCGTCAGGCGTTGGCCAGGGCGAGCCGCTTCTGCTCGGCTCCCTCCGTAGCCACCTGCGGGACAGCGCGGCGCCACAGAGCGCGGAGGAGGAGGAGGGCCGTCGGAGAGAGAGGGCGGAGATGCTGTCTGCGTTCCGCCGTAGCTTGGCGGACGACCATGCGGCCCTCGCCCAAACGTACTGGCGAGAGCTTAGTGAGGCGATTGAAACAGGCTGCGATTTGTCTCTCGTCGACGTGGTGCAGGCGCACCGACTGGACGACCTGCGGCTCATCCAGACCCACGAGGCCATGACCGTCGACGCTGGCGTT
Source organism: Herpetomonas tarakana (assembly GCA_030849825.1). Lineage (NCBI taxonomy): Eukaryota > Euglenozoa > Kinetoplastea > Trypanosomatida > Trypanosomatidae > Herpetomonas > Herpetomonas tarakana. The sequence goes on from JASAOB010002877.1 coordinate 123,897, forward strand.
GAGGTGCAGCCGTTGAAGCCAACCGCGAGTGGCGGCGGCGGCGGGAAGAAGCGCGGCAGTTAGCTGACGCTCCGCTGATGTCCCTCCCTTCCCCTCCTCCTTCTCGCGAGGATTGCTGCTCTCTCCTTGGTCGCCTTGTGAACATGTACAGTGAAAAAGACGAAAGGAGGGGAGGGGGGTGGGGCAAGATACATAGGGCATTTCTTACCCCCTTCCTCCCCGCCTATGGCGTGCAGCCCCCTCCCCCCCCTTCCCTGTCGTTGGCTTCTACGCTCTGCTAACCTTTGATGTAAAAGCGCATCGCCGACATCCCTCGTTCTTTGAAGTATCCGACGAATAGAAGAGGAGGGAAGAGATAGCGAGACGGAGAGAGTGAGAGGCAGAAAGATATGATCCAGGACTTGGCCATCGCGCCATTTCTGCTCTGATGCCGGCGAGTTCTGCAAAGTGACCCCCACTCCCCCCGTATGCATTTTCCTCCTTCACCTCTATGCACTCCGCTTTCTTCTCTCGCTGGTTGATTTCTCTCTCTGTGTATCCCGTACCTGTAGGATTCGTCTCACACTCGGTTCCTCCGTATTACCAACTCCGCCACTCAAGACCTTCTCTTCTTCTACCCTCTGTGATCCTCTCTACCAAGATACCCTTCTCTCTCTCTGCCTGTCCTTTTATTTCTCCTCTTCCCATTTTCAAATCCTACATCGCCAAGCACTCCGGCCCCCCCCCCCCCCCCTCACGACTACACTCTACCTTCCCCGATTCTTCTTTGTGTTCTTCTAGAGTAAAGAGGAAGCCCCCCTCCTCCCCTCCAACAGCGGCCCCCCCCAAAGGAGATCATCTGCTTCTCCCTCTCCAACTATCATTGCTGCCGCCTCGTAGTCTCCCTTTCGTCTACGAGCACATAGTTCCTAGCAAAGCTGTTCCTCAACAGCACCCCCCCCCCCCTTCCCCCCTCCCCCTTCTCCGTCTCCGCTACCGAGCACAATGTCTAGCACCAAGAAGCGCGCCGCCTATAGGGAGCCCACGCTGCTGCAGGCCCCCCGCCGTGGCAGCACCTCGCGCAGTTCTGCTGGCACCCCCTTGCGCGGTGCTGCTGGCACCCCTACCCGCTTCAAGTCGCCCAGCTCCCCGCCAAAGACGAAGAGGCCCACATCTGGTAGGGCGGCCACCCCCACCAGGCACCACGACCCTGACCGCAACCTGACGTCCGATGATGCGGTGGAGGGGACGGAGGCCTTCAAGAACCGCATCTCCGAAATCACCTCCTTCCGCGTCGTCTCGCGCGTTCGCCCCTTTATTGCGGAGGAGCTCGCGGAGATGAAGGGCCAGGAGCGCCGCTCCGTTGTGGAGATGCGGGACAACGTGACGATTCTGCTGGATCCGAAGGAGAACTGGTCGCCCAAGGCGCAGTTCGAGTTCGACGCGTCCTTCTGGTCCATTCCGCCGAGCCACAACCTGGTGCACACCTTCCAGGACACGAAGCGCAAGGACTACGCCACACAAAAGGACGTGTACAACTACATTGCCAAGGACCTCGTGCCGCACATCTTCAACGGCTACAACAGCTGCATCCTCAGCTACGGCCAGACGGGCTCGGGAAAGACATACACCATGATGGGTGAGTACGACGCGAAGGCGATGTGCGGAGGTGACGGGGAGGAGGGCATCATCCCGCGCGTCAGCAACGACCTCTTCGTGCTCCTGCGCGAGCGTCTGCTGGAGGAGGAGGAGAAGCCCCCGCGCGACCGCACCAAGTTTCGCGTTGAGGTGAGCTTCGTCGAGATTTACATGGAGCGAGTGCGCGACCTGCTCGACCCTGCCCTGCGCCACACCCGTGGGAACGAGAAGTTGCAGGATGCCCGCATCCGGCAGGACCCCTACAGCGGTCCGTTTGTCGAGGGTGTCACCAAGTACTCGGTGGAGAACTGGGCCCAGTGCTGCTCGCTGCTGGAGCGCGGGTCGCAGCACCGCACGACGTGTGCGACGGCGGTGCACAATCAGTCTAGCCGCAGCCACGCCATCTTCCAAATAACGCTGGTGCAGGAGTCCCAGCGAAGGCCCAAGGAGAAGGGTGGCAAGGTGGTGACCAAGAAACTTGCCGGCCGTATCAACCTTGTCGATCTCGCCGGCTCCGAGCGCGGCGGCTTCCAGGAATACGTGAAGGAGTCGGCAGCCATCAACACCTCGCTGCTGTCCCTTCGCCGTGTCATTGACAACCTGACGGAGCGACAGAACATGCTGATTGAGCAGGTCCGCGCGGAGATCACGGGCGGGTACTACCAGGATCGGCCACTGCCGCAGGTGCCGTATCGCGACAGCGTCCTCACATGGCTGCTGAGTGACAGCATCGGCGGCAACGCCCGCACGACAATGGTGGCCACGCTCAGCCCGCTCGTGAAGAACTACGGCGACACACTGGCGACGCTGCAGTGGAGCAGCAAGGCCCGCAACCTCGTCACGTTGGTGAAGATGAACGACCAGACCATATATGACGGCCTGGCGAACCACGCCGGCCAACTGGGCAGCGCAGCGCAGATCCAGCAGGGCACCCTGGACAGCCTGCGGGAAACCCTTAAGGCGAAGCTCGAGGCGGCGGAGCGCGTGGAGCGGGAGACGCGCGTGCTCAACAAACAGCTGACCAAAAGCAAGGACCAACTGCAGCGCGTGAAGCGCGACCGCGCCGCCATCATTGTCCAACGCGCCTTCCATCGCCACATGCTCAAGAAGAAGCTGGCGAGCTACGACGAGCACCACAAGAAGATTCTGAGCCAGCTCACCGACGAGCAGAAGAATACAGCCAAGATGGAGCAGCTGAAGCGGGACGCGGAGCGGGACGAGGAGGCGGCACGCGCGCGGCTGAAGCAGGCGGAGAAGGAGACGGACGACATCGCTGCCAAGTGCAGCGAGTTCGAGGCCAATCGGGAAGTGTTCACGCAGCGGCGCGACGAGACACAGGAGCGCTACGATCGCATTCTCCAGCAGATTCGCGCCGATGAGATTGAGCAGAGGCACAAGGCCAAGATTGAGCAGGAGGTGGCCGCCGGCAAGGCCAGCTTGGCGAGCGCCAAGCAGGAGCTGGCGGACAAGGAGAAGACCATTGCGGAGATGAAGACCAAGATCGCGGCAAGCAAGACCCCGGAGTGGAAGCAAAGCATGGAGCAGACGGGCAAAGAGCTCGAGGAGCTGCGGAAGAAGCGCGACGAGCTGAAGATGCATCGTGACACCGTCGTGGCGCAGCGGGATGCCGTCCGCGTGCGGCACGACCAGGTTTGCAAAAAGAAGAAGAAGTAACCGATGGATGAAATGGGGTGGGTTGGGGGGTGGAGGGGGGAGAGACGGAGTCAACGAAGAAAAGAAGAATGAAAGAAGGTGCAACAACACCACTTAGTGAGTGTCTGCGTGTGTCTCAGCTTCGTGTTTGCCCTGCTTTTTACTGAAGTTCTCCTATGTTCCCTTTTCCCTCTGTACCGTCTCCTCCGCCTCCCGGCTTTTCCTCTCTCTGTCTCTCTCACTCTCATCGGCACTTCGCTACCGCCCCTCCATCGTGCAGAGTGCATATGAAGAAGAGAGCACATTCTTTGGCAAATCCTCAACAAACGCGAATGGGAGGAACATGAACTATTTCGAGAAGATACGGGGATGAAGACGGATTCCTCTCTCCTCGCCTCTCATCTTTTTATCCTTCGCCGTTCAGTAGCACTCCACATCTTCCCCTCTCCCCCTTTTCTCTCCCCATTGACGTACCCTCGTAGATACGTTCGCGCGCCATTTTCTTTGTACACTTTGGATGTTTTCTGCTCCTGTCGACATCATCGGCAACGCTCAGAATCGACGAACAGCAAATGGAAACGCAGTTGCCACGCGCACTTTCTCTCTGTGCACCAGAGCACCCCCTTCTCTCCTTCCCTTTCCCCCCTCCTACATGCGGGTGGAGTACGCCTCTTTTACCGCGCTCTGCGCTTCCCCCCCCCCCCGGGCATCCCACGCGGGCCACCACTACCGCCTCCCTATTCATTGTCCTTGAGATGACTTTCTGTTCCCCCCCCTACTGTTATGTCGCCGTCATGTTGTTTCCCCGAGTCCACTATCGCACCACCATGGACTCCATCACACACCTGTAGAGGTAGAGAGAGAGAGAGAGCACTGTCCCTAGATCGAAAGCTTTCTGACCCCACACGATTCGTTTGGCTGCGCAGACACTTTCTTCTCTGCTTTCTCCCCCCTCCCCCACACAGGGGCCGACCGATTATACGCCTTGCAGTTGGCAAACGAAGGGGAGCGCGCTCTGTCGTATGAGAGGAAGGTACTCAGGAGGAGGAGGGGTGGCCCTTCCTGCTGTCGCCGTCATCATGTTACCTCGACACAAGTACCTTCTTTACAATATATATATGCTCGCTTGACGCCGCGTGCACACACTTCGGTTCTGTCCGCTCCGTCTCTACTGTCGAGTTTGTCAATGTACTCTTCTTCCCTCTCTCTTCCCTTTCCTTGTTCATCTCAGCTCCTCCTACAGTACTCTCCCACGCCCTCCTTTCCCAATCCCCAAAACGAAACAGCCACAGCCAGCGAGCCGGAGAAGAAGAGGAAGAAGAGCCTTCTCTGTGCCGCAAAAAGAAGTAGTGTAAGCAGAGAAAGCGTAGGCGCAGCGCAGTGACAAGGGTTGACGGGAGTAGTGATGCAACACACAGATAATGAAAGTGTGTGTGAGAGAGGAAATGACAGAGGGGCAGGCGACCTCTCTCTGTCTCTCTATCCTCCATTCACCTCTCTTGTTGAGACGAACAGAACTACTTCAACCCTCCTCCTCCCCCCCCTCCCTCCTGCACAGGATATCCTTCTGCACACTTACTCGTACATCACTCCACTGTCTTAGAAGACCACTCCTCTCCACCCTTTCCATCTTTGGGGCTGCCTTACTATTACTATTACTATTACTCACATCCATTTTCTCTTCTCTCCCCTTTGTTTGTGACCTCTGTGAACACTCCTCCCCCCCACCCACCCACTTCTCCCACAGGCAAGGCTTTCCGTCTCGGTGTGGCGCGCGCCGATACTTCATTCACACCTGTCTATCTGCCCCACCTCCCTATTCGTCTTATCACTCGCGCCGTTGCCATCACTCCCATACTTTCCCCCTTCTTTCTCCGCGAGGACGTTCCAACACACATACACAATGGCCACGGAGGAGGAGCAGAAGAAGCAGCTGTACAACCGGCAGGAGTATGTGATCGGTGCGGAGACACAGGCCAAGTACGGCGTCACCACCGTTCTCGTTGTCGGCGCCAGCGGGCTCGGGGCAGAGGTGGTGAAGAGCCTCGTGCTCACGGGGGTGAAGGCGGTGGCCATCCTTGACAACACGCCGGTGCGGCTGTCGGATCTGAGCACCAACTTCTTCTTGAAGGAGGAGGATGTGGGGAAGCCACGCGGCGCCGTTGTCGCGGAGGCGGCGAAGGAGCTGAATCGGTTCGTGGAAGTGTCCGCCGTGGCCGCCCCGTCGGCGAGCGCGGAGGACGAAAAGGCCGCCGTCCTCGCCACCCTTCAGCGCGGTGGTGTCCACGTTGTTGTCTACGTGAACCATCCCACCTGCAGCCTCACCGATGTGAACGAGATCGCGCGCGGGCAGGGAGTGAAGTTTGTCTCATGCGAAAGCCGCGGCATCGCTGGCTGCATCTTTGTGGACGCGGGGGACCAGTTTAACGTGCTGGACACCAACGGGGAGGACACCGTGACGTGTGTGGTGACCGGCATCAGTGCAGAGGGCCTGGTCACGCTGCACGACGACAAGAGTCACGAGTGCGAGGTGGGTTGCTGTGTGTACTTCACGGGTCTCGTCTCCCCTGCCGGGGGGAACTCTGAGGATGCCAGCAACACAGCCGCCACCGTCCCAGGCGCCGCACCGCGCCTGCAGCTCTTCAAGGTGTGTGAGGTGGTCTCCCCACATATCCTCAAGGTGGAGGGGCTCGACAAGTTTGTCACGCCCGACGAGAAGGGCAAGGGCAACGGCGGCATTGAGGTCGGATTGAGCACCTATTTGCACACCACGAAGCAGGGATCCATCATGCGATTCATGAGTCTCGCGGACAGCCTCGCGGCGCCAAGCTTTGTCGACATCTTCGACGCGGAGGCGAAGATGACGGCTCCGCAGTCCTTACACGCGATCTTCCGTGCCGTGGCCGAGGGCCCCACGCGCGGCGCGGCACCGCGGACCATGGAGGAAGTCGCCTCGCTCACCGCCGTCGCCAAGACGTACGCGCCTGACCTTGACGAGGCCTTCGCGACGGACGTTCTGGCGCTGTACGGGGGCGATCTGAACCCCATGGCGTGCTTCATTGGTGGAATGGCGGCGCAGGAGGCGCTCAAGGTGTGCAGTGGCAAGTTCACGCCCATCCACCAGTGGCTGTACTATGATGCGCGAGAGATACTGCAGCAGCGCAAGGGGAACGCCAGGGAGTGGATGGCGGCGGCGGCGGCGGCACACGACGCAAACTCTCGCTACGCCGGCCAAGTGGCCGTGTTGGGCCCAGAGTTCCAGAGCTATCTGGGGAAGCAGAGCGCCTTCATCGTTGGCGCTGGGGCCCTTGGCTGCGAGTTCATCAAGAACACCGCGCTCATGGGCTTCGGTGCCGTCTCCATCACGGACATGGATCAGATCGAGATGAGCAATCTGTCCCGCCAGTTTCTGTTCCGCAGCCACCACATTGGCCGCCCAAAGTCCATCGTCGCCGCCGAGGCATCGCAGGCCATCAACCCAAGTCTCAAGATCACCGCGTACGAGAACAAGATGGCTGCCGAGACGGAGGGGATCTTCCACGAGCACTTCTGGGCGAAGCACGCCGTCATTATCAATGCGCTGGACAACGTCACGAGCCGCAAGTACGTGGACAGCCGCTGCCTCTTCTACAAGCGGCCCCTCTTCGAGAGCGGCACGCTGGGCACCAAGTGCAACATGCAGGTGGTTATCCCGTACGTGACGGAGAGCTATGGCAGCAGCAACGACCCACCCGAGAAGTCCATCCCGCTCTGCACCCTCAAGAACTTTCCAAACGCCATTGAGCACACGATTCAGTGGGCCCGCGATCAGTTCCACCTGCTCTTCCACAGTGTCCCCGAGGACGTGAACAGCTACCTGCAGAACCCGGCGGCCTTCGAGGAGAGTCTGCGCCGCGACCCTGCCGGCTCGTCGGTTGTGCTCAAGAATGTCAAGGATGCGCTGGAGAACTGGCCGGCCAACGAGCAGGACTGCGTGCGCGCGGCACGCCTCCTGTTCCACAACTTCTTCAACGAGAGCTTCAAGCTGCTGCTGCACAACATCCCGCTGGACCGGCGCAACGAGGACGGCCAGCTCTTCTGGAGTGGCGCAAAAAAGCCACCGACGCCGCAGGTGTATGACCCGAACAACCTACGCGACGCCGCGTTCGTGTACCACACCGCGGCCCTCCTTGCACGCATCTACGGCCTGCCCCCGCTGCGCCTATCGCAGCAGGAGGCAGCGGCGCTGGCGGCCGCGGTGCCGGCGCCCGAGTTCGTGCCGAAGCACGCCGTGTTCGCGACGAAACAGACCGACCGGGAGGACCGGTCCGCGGAGCAGATCGCCGGCCCTCTTACGATGGCTGACTTGCCCCCCGCAGCTAATCTGGCGGGCCGGAGGATGATCGCCGAGGAGTTTGAGAAGGACGACCCTACCAACCACCACGTGGACTTCATCACCGCCTGCTCCAACTGCCGCGCCGAGGCCTATGGCATCCCTCCGGCGGACCTCGTGCAGACAAAGCGCATTGCGGGGAGGATCATCCCCGCCATGGTCACCACCACGTCGCTCGTGACCGGTCTTGTCGGCTTCGAGGTGCTCAAGTACCTGCTGTACAGCTTCCACCACGGCGGCCAGGCCGCTGGCACCGCGGCGGCGGCGGCGGAGGCACCGCTACCGGCAGACGCCGCCGAGGTGGAGAGGCTTCTGGGCTACTACCGCAACGCGTTCGTGAACATTGCGCTGCCGCTGTTCGCGTTCAGCGATCCCTTTATCGCGCCAGGGAGGACGTACACGCTGCCGGACGGCAAGGGAGAACTGCGCTGGGGCGTCTGGGACCGCATCGACGTGAATGAGGGCCGGGACATCTCCGCCAACAAGCTCGTCGCGCTGCTGGAGGAGCGTTACTGCCTCGAGGTGTTCATGCTCGCGCTGGCCAGCGGCAAGATAATGTACTCCCAGTTCGGCGGCAAGGCCAAGGACAAGGACCGCCCTCTGTCGGAACTCGCCGTGGAGAAGGGAGAGGTCTTGCAAGATGGCGAGGACTACTTGAACCTTGTGCCTACAGGCATGATTGGCGACGAGGAGGAGGTGGATGTTCCCCTGGTGCGGTATAAGTTCCGCCACTTTTAACGGACAACAACAGCCGAGAGAGAAAAAAGAAAGAGATGCTTCACCTCAGCGGCGCACATACCTCGCCATCTCCCCCCTCCCCCCCCCCCCGGTCTCCTTTGATCGTGCGACTTGGTGGAGGTGGGGCCATTTCCGTCCCGCTCTCCTCACCTGCATCTTGGACGCGTTCGCGACCACGGCAGGAGGGAGGGGGGGGGGGAAGGGGGGTCGGTTTTGCTCGTTCTATTCTTCCTTACTCCTCCGCTTCTCTTTGCGCGGTGGTGCGGTGGGGTGGGGAGGGGGGATCCCTTCCACCAACTCCTATATCAATTTTTGTTCCCCTCCTGGGCTGACACAGAGCAGGACAAGGAGAGAGGAAAGGCATGTACGCTCTGGGCGAGGCGAGGTGCGTCATTCAGACAAGAACGACGGCGTATCGACTGAGAGGGGAGGGGGGGAGGAGAATAGGGTCGCGAACTGCACGCCTGCTGAGGAAGAGGGAACAGCAGGGAGCAGCAGCGCTGGTGCAAGACAGCCTTCCCCCCCCCCCCCCTCCCCCCTGTGCGTCACATGCCGTGTGCTACTCTGCTTTCCTTCTCCTCCTTTCCTCCATTGCGCTGAGGCATACACCCCCCTCGGCAGTACACCCCACCCACCCAAGCACACGCGGGCATATCGCATAGGAAGCACGCCGTTTTCACGGAGACGAGGAAGGATAGTAAATGAAGATTGTGAACCAAATGAACCATTTCGTCGACAGGAGTTGCAGCGCTGTCGTCTCCTTCGCCGTCATGGGCGTGAACCTGTACTACTTCCCTTGGCAAGCGGAGAGTGTTGCCCTGCCCGTGCTGACGAGCGCCTGCTGCGCGACGGCGGCCGTGAGCAAGGTGTTGAAACGCGTGATCAATCAGTCACGGCCGGGCGGGGCAGTGAAGCTGAGCCCTGGCATGCCCAGCAACCATGCCACGGCGCTGTCCTTCCTCTCCTTTGCCGCCTGCACCGGCCTGGCTAAGTCGGACCTACTCTCCTCCGAGAAGAGCCTCTCGCTGTCCGGTGGTGTAGTGTCCGTGTCCCCTCTCCAGCTGGCCCAGGCTGCTCTCATTGCCTATGGCGCCTACGCGACGGCGCTGCGGGTGCGATGCGGTCACCATACCTGGCCACAGGTGCTCGTCGGCTACGGCCTCGGCAGCCTTTCCTCCTTGCTGCTCTTGTACGGGAACTACACCGGCTACACTGGGCCGAGGGCGGGGGGCAGGATCGACGAGCTGCCGCACGCCGTGAAGACGGTGCTGTTGCTGGCAAGTCTGGCGACGGGATTCCTGGCCTTCCGGGCAATTCTAAGAGGGTCTCCGATTCTGAACAAGAGGAACGTCCACGGCTGAGATACATAACGGTGGGGTGGGGTGGGGTGGGGAGAAGGAAAGGCGAGGATAGTACTCCTTATCCTCCTCCCTCCCTCCCCGCATCACAACGAGAGAACTACCACATTCACACATTCACACACACCCACATCAACGCAACACTTCCGCTGCAAGTCGAAGCGACACTACTCCTTGTAATCGCACCCAAAAGAGATCCTTCCATCAAGTGTCCGTACGCACGCGTGTATGCGTGAGTGTTCGTGCGCACGTCGATGGCTACGTTTCGCGATGGCCAGTTAGGCGAGGAGAGATAGTGACGAGTGCAACGGACGTGCTTTCACCCACTCCCTCCCTCACACTCTATCTCTGTTACTCTCTAGTCCAGGAAGCTCCTCAGGCACATCTTGCTTCCTCACTATTACCTAAGCTCGGTTCTTCTCTTCTTTCTCCTTTCCCCTGTAGCTCAGCTACCCTCCTGCCGCTTACAGTAGCTCCTCCTTCCTCTTTTGGTGACCTCATTTCCTTCCCTCCACCCCCTCTCGTCGTCATCCAGACAATCACCAACTCCTCACACACCCTCCCCCTAACACCCTCCTCCCACTTTGTAAATACAACTAACTCTCCTTTCCACTATTGCGCTCGCTGTCTTCCTCCTTCTTTTCCTTCCTTCATATCTCTTCTCACACTCTCCTAAGCCATTCCACTACAACATTGATTGGTTGCTCTCTCCGTTTCGTTTGCGTCAGCACCTTCCCCTTCCCCTCCCTGCCCTCCCTCCTCTCCTTTTGTTTCTCCCTGCACAGCATCTTCCTTCCATTGGTGCGCCGTTGTGTGTGTGTCATTTCATATCTTGCTCTTCTTCTCGCGTTCTCCTCCTTTACCCCCTCCTCCCCCCTTCTCTCCCTCTCCACGATTGGTTTCCATTCACTCATCAGCTTGCACACATTCATACATACAATCCATCGAAGCAGTCTGCTCACCGACACTGCCGTGCTCACATATTCCACTCCCGTTTCCCCCCTCTCCAGCTACCCTCTCGGTGTGACCCCACCACTACCATAGCTCATTAATACTATTGACGCGCCTGTGCCTGTGTGTGTGTGTTAGAGCACCGCCATCACTTCGTACACTTCTTTTCTTTCTTCTTGCTATTCAGCACCTTCTTGTTCAGTCTCCTTGACAGTTTCTCTCCCTCCGATTCCTATCCCACCCCATTCCGATCATTGTGGATCGGCACTGGTGACGGCTGCTGCTACCCACGTGTGCATGCATCATAAAAGCAAGCGCTGGGACCCTCACTCACCCTGCATTGAGGACAAAGGTGCCCGCTGGTCACGGCCCCTTTCGGTGACTTCAGCCGACAACAGCAGTCGCCTCTCCACCCAAAGCAAGCGAAGCGCGACCATATCGTCGCCGGATCGGGGAGAGTTCGATAGAGTTGGTGGCCTCACTACGCGTTCCACACACACGTCTTCCTCCGCCCCGCCGTCCTCGCGATCGCCGCTTGCTGCGTCTGCTGCTGACACCACTCTAGCCTCGCTGCGAGCAGGCTCGATAGCGGCTCTGGGTGAGCTCAAGGACAACAGCAGACGGAGCTACTTCGGTGACGGCAGTGGGGGCGATCATTCTCCGTTCGGCTCCGCCAACGACTCGCACCATCCCCACACCCTTCCAACACATCCAGAGCCGAGGAGTGCCGACAGTTCCCCGACGACGGCGCGCCTGAACACTGTCATGGACGACCAGAGCATCGTGGGCAGCGCCGATCTCGCTCCTTCTCCATTATCCTCGCAGTCGCCACAGCACCGCCTTAGCGAACGCAACGATCCTGAGAAGAGCAACAGCACCTTGGCAACCAGTCCATCTCACCCCGCGGACCTGGCAGTCTCGCCGATGTCGAACAGCATTGGGAAAGCGAGGGAAGCGGTACAGGAGCCACCGCCGCCGCCACCGCCCACTCGCCCAGTAGCGGGCCACACGAACCAGCAAAAGGTGAATGCGGTGGCGGGTCAGTCCTTGGTGGCCCCCGAAGGTGTGGGCAGCGGTAGTAGTGCGAGTAGGTTGCAAGGCCCGGCGCAAGACGCCACCCGTCGAGAGGTCTTGCGGAAAGATGCAGCCCGTCCGCAGGGCTCCTCGACGAGGGACGCGCTGCCGACTAATCCGGAGAAAGTGGGCTTCACGGAGAGCGCGCTGCTGGGTGACCGCGCGCACCACGGAGGGAGCCGCGCAGAGAGCAAGGAAAGCGTCAATGTCACCAGGGACGAGAGCAAGCCGCCACTGGGTGAGAGCGTGTTTGGCGAGAGCGGGCAGCAACAGCAGGGCTCGGCTGGCGATGAGGAAGAGGGGTCACCGGCGCGGTCGCGCGTGGCCCGGCATGGGTACCCAAACACGCTGCGCATCAACACCAACTTCCGCGGCAGCAGTGGCGAGGAGGATGACCAGGGCAGTTCGCAAGCCGGCGCTGCTCCCACGCCGACGAACACAGCACGAATGCGAGATCGAGCACGAAGTATGCTACTCTCGCCGATGCAGATGCCGCACGTTCTGTCGCAAGGCATGCCCTCGCCTCGTGCCCCGTTGAGCACCTTGACGATGGCCTCGCCCCTGGTCGTGAGCGCGTCGACGCTGGAGGAGCCCCTGAAGGAGGAGGATCCGGTGAAGTCGCGACACAAGGGTGATCTGTACTTTGTGCGGCAGACCCGCTCCACCCTGGGCCGCACCACATTCGACACCTCCTTCCTGTCGCTGCGGGTGAACGACATGGTGACCTTTGAGTGGTTCGACTCCGCGCAGCACGTATTTGAGACGAACAAGTCCTACGACAAGGTGGTGCCCGGTGGTCGGAGCAGCACGACGCATCTGCCCGACGGGATGCAGAAGGACAAGGAGCTTGCCATCCTCGTCCCGGAGGCGCAGGACGAGGTGACGGGCAAGATGTCCTTCACCACCCGCTTCACCGTGCCTGGCGACTACTACTTTGTCTGCACCAAGGACAAGCGACGGATGCGGCTGCATATCCAGGTGGTGTCCGAGCGCACGCGCCAGCTGAGCTGCGGCCTCGCCACTTTCCTCGCCGCGCTCGGGATGATCTGCATCATTGTGGTGGTGGTGCTGGTGCTCGCGTACTGGCTTCAGAAGAAGGATTTCTTCCTGTCCCGCGAGGACGCCGTGTCGGAATCGCAGTACGATGGCGTGAAGAAGCTGCAGAAGCTCATCACCCTCTACGTGTTCCCCTGGCTGGCCACGGGCATCCTGATCCTGCTCATGGTGATTATCGTTGCGGTGGTGCAGGCCATTGTGCGGGCGTACCGCCCTGCCCGGCAAGGCAGCTGGCACCGGGGAGTCAAACTTAGCGTCCGCCAGATTGTTGGCCTGTGCTTCGTCATCCTCTGCTTGGGCATGGTGGTCCTCCTCTTCGTCGCCTACGGGCTCCAGCTCAACGTGATGGACGGCATCAACAACTTTGCGCTGCAACTGACCTCCGGCATCAGCTCCACTCTCAACGCCTTCTCCACTGTCGTCCTCCAGGTTGAGTGGCTTGCCCAGGAAGGTCCAAACCTCCTGCCGAGTGTTGACGTCCCGTACGACGACGTGAACCGCCTCCTGAGGGACATTGGCGACATCCTGAACGAAACGGAGCGGTGGACTACCTTTGGGGAGGACCTCGCGCAAGGGGCCTTCCGCATCTTGCCCATCCTGCTGTTTCTGACCCTGCAGCTTGGCCTCTTTGCGTCCGCCATGGCAGTTGGTGCGGTGGTGATGCGTTACCCCAGGGCCACCGCGGCCATCGCGTGGATCTTGGCGGTCTGCGTCGGTATCTACGCCTGTGCGGTGGGCGTGGTGTGGGCCGAGTCGAAGCTCATGTCCAGCATCTACAGCAGCGCCGTCGTCTTCCGTGACAACCCGGCCAACTTCCCCGACGAGATTGGTCTGGCAAATGACAGCATTGTCGTGGAGATCTTCAGTTTGTGCGACGTGACGGACATCGACGTCCGGTTTATATCAGAGTATGTGAATGAGATTCTCCAAGGGGTAAATGAAAAGCTATCCCCCGAGGCGCAGGAGCAGTTCTCTGAGGTCCTCGACTTCTTCTCCCAGATTGTGCCCGTCACACTGGACGCTCTTGTCAACTTCACCTCGTATGTGCAGTCCAACTTGGATCTCATGGCGGAGATTGTGGCCCAGGACGGCGCCGCTGTGAATGACTTCTTCAGTATGGAGGTGGTTCCCTACCTGCAGGTGATTATCGGTGTGGTCAACACGCTAAAGGGCCTCGTTGACTGCCGCATTATCCGCGAGATTGTCGCCAATGCCATTCCCGTGTTGAAGAACGACGTCCAGTCGTACAACACCGGCCTACTCGCCTTTATGTTCATCATCTTTGGCGTCAGCGTGCCGACCTTCGCCTTGGGGGCTTTCACTGCCTACGCACTTGCCCACCCGCGCAAGGTGTGGTACGAACCCCGCACCGGCCGCTGGTTCCGCCTCCGCTACGCCTACAAGATTCACCGACGGACACTGACAAGGCCGAGCAAACACGTGGCGCAGGGCACGCGTTGGCTGGACGAGTTGCAGCGCCGCGCGATACCCTTCATGCACCAGCTCCTCACGGTGAAGCTCGTCTGCTACTCTGCCAGCGTACTCATGTTCTTCGACTCCATCCTGCTCGTACTGTTCAACGACATCGCCAAGTCCATCTCCGCCGCCCCCCTCCTGCGCGCAGTGTCCTACCTTGGCTGCGTGCAGCTCATCTTTCTCCTCGCGGCTGCTCTCTTCCGGCAGGCCTGGGCACGCTGGGTCTTTCACGGCCTCGCCCTGCTCGTCGTCGTTGGCTGCCTCGTCGTTGCGCTGGTGCAGACCATCGCCGGCTTTGTGAAGTTTGGCAACTGTTTTGAGCAGTTCACCTTCACAGAGGCCGACGTCCTTGGCGCGGAGCCGTACTACGACAACTGCCCCGTGACGTACATTGGCCACCAGCTCGAGGTCGCCGTGTACGGGCTCATTACCTTCTTCAACAGCGTCACCTTGGTCGTCACCCTCATCTTGCTCATCGTGCACGAACGCAAGCTCAAGGCATCGTTCCAGCGCCGGCACTACACCGGCGTCTTCTCCTCCCTGGAGCGGGCCTGTCCACGGCTCTCCTGCATCTTCGCCGATTACCTCAACGTCAAGCGCATTCTCGTCGGCTTTTTCATTTTTATCGTGGTCGTCCTGCTCATCCTGCTTTCCGTGGTGGACAACGCACGGTTCAGGATCGTGGGCACGAGCGCCAACTCGGTCACGGTCGAGAGCACCATTGTGCAGGTCATTGACCCCACTGTTGGCTGCAACGGCGACCCGCGGTACTGCGATTTGCGCGTTAGCGAGTACATCTGGGCCTGTGCCCACAATGCCCACAGCAGCCTTGAGGACGGCTTCGTTGTGGCGGACCACTACTACAACATCTCTCACCAGCTCTACGCTGGCATCCGCAACTTCATGATTGACCTCTGGTACGACAAGATTAACGTCACGGAGGGCGACGAAGAGGACGTGTACGTTTGTCACAAGATCTGCGTGGCAGGGAGACGCCCCTTCCGGGCCATTGCCCAGGAGTACAACGCGTTCCTGGAGAAGTACCCCCAGCAGGTGATAATGATCATCCTTGAGCAGTACGTGAACAGCTCGGACATTGGCAGGATAATGCACGAGGTTGGCCTGGACAGGTACGTGTGGTACAACACGCAGGTCCCACCGGGCCAGAACCCGAGCTACGTCTGGCCCACA